>JAAGVU020000015.1:4617173-4652919 GCA_011763525.2 Mormyrus iriodes | reverse complement strand
TGGAGGGCTACTGTCCAGAAGGTTTTCTATCCTACCTGGCTTCTGATGAGCCACACCTGTCCCTGGTATTTAGCTGAAAACCTTCTGGACAGTAGCCCTCCAGGACCGGAGTTGGAGACCCCTGCCTTAAATAGTAGCTCATTTTAACTCATTGGGTGGGTATGCTCATGCCTCACACTTCAAATCAGAGTGTGTCTGGCCTAAGATAGACTGCAATCGTATGTAGGGTTTCCAAGCTTTGTGCCTTGCGGTTCGTCAGATAGGCTGCAGCTTCACTGGAATTTATGAATAACTGATGATTTTTAAATGGTCAGTTTATGGATTTTTGCATGGTATTACCTGTTTATCTGTAATTAAGCATTTCATCAGACAACTTTAAAATGTCTGATTGTAAATAATACAAATTCTCTTTGGAAAATATATAGTTAATTGAAGACGTCAATAACCTTATAAAAACAAATGTGAACAGCTGTCGCCACCTAGTGCCCAAAGGAGAAAACGCATGTTCGGAACCAATGTACCAATATGTTTTTTCTAGACGGCGACAGTTGTTTGCAGCACATATTGCGCGCATACTTTGGACTCAACATAAGACTCAGCTCGGTCTTTATACCGCAGGTATATTTGCGGTGATGCTGAAGCTGCTCGGGCCTCGCGGCGCCGCGCGCGCCTCCTTGTTTCCGCGCGGCGGCGTTGCACGGCGTGTCCGGCACGCGGGCGCCGGCGGCTCTCCAATGACAGAAAGTGCGAAATCCGAGCCCGGTGGCCGCCAGTGTCGCCGCCCTTGCTCAGCCTCCGGGAGGGCGGTCAGGATAGGGTGTGCCTCGGCCTTCTGGGGAGACACGGCCGCCGCGGGTAAAGACAGACCCCGATGCCCTGCCGGGACCGAGCGGGACCGGGTCACTGCGCTTTCCTTTCGCTTGCACATGAACGTCGGATTATGCACATTATGCATATGCAAATTTCACGACAATGTCATGCAAATATAATGGCAATGCCAAGAGTCCTGTACGTCGCGTAACACTTACGTGTTCGCAGTCATAGTGATGCATTTTAACTTTATACCAAATAAAACGTATTTTAACTTTACTTGCAGATTATCCTATTTAAGAGCTACTCACGGATCCTTTTTAAACTCAGAATATTTTAAATTCAGCTTTACCGCTCCGAGGTGGTCAGTGTTCTGCTTTAGTGTTAAATGTAGGAGATCCTGCTTAACATTTGCCAAGTGTTAAGAGCGTTTCCTGCACCTGTACCACACTTTCGCATTGCAGGTCCTTCCATCCATTAATAAATCTATTCGCCTTCCCGACGCTTAGTACAGGGTTGGGGAAGCTGAAGCCTCTTTTAGGGCACAAATAAGACACAACCCTGTATGGGATGCCTGCTATATTTATATTTCCCACATGGGGGCGCTGTGGCTCCAGTCACGGACCTCTAACTTTTGGTGTGAATGTTTCGCACTGACTGGCTCCCCTTGCAGTTCCGCAGCTGATACACGGAGGGAACCTGGACTTCTTGGTGTTTGATTATCTCTCCGAAATCACCATGTCCCTCCTTACAGCCGCCAAAGCAAGGGACCCTGTAAGCCAGCCACATTCCCTTATTGTCAGTTTTAGAATTCTACATTTTACGGTTCTTTACGGTTTTATACTGTTTTTTTGTATTTTGATTTTAAAAGGTTACGCCTGTTTGGCAGCTCTGCAGCAAAGAAAAATGTTTTGTGTCTGTGATATTAAAAGGGTAATTAATACAAAAGGCAAAATTATATGAGTTGAGAACCATATAAATTAAATTAGCAGAAGAGTATCTTTCCAAAATGCTCTTATAATGATTCTGGTCAGAATATTATACTTGACTGAATAGGAATGCAGCAGAGATAGCTAATGTTTAGGGTGGGTTTCCCTGAAGAATATGAAAGTCACAACTGCGACGTGCTGCCATTCAAAGGCTGGTATTTACTGTGGTGCCCGTGTTTTCTCCTGCAGAGCCTCGGGTTCGTCCCTGACTTTGTGCAAGTTTTATCTCCATTCATCAAGGAGCTTCATAACAGAGGTACCTACACACAGGGAAGAGGCTGGACATTTTTTTGAAAAGTATTGCATTAAATGGTTCATTTACCTCCAAAGCCCTTTCTCCCTTTACGACTGAAGACAGAGAAATTTCCATTTAAATCGTCTGACTTTATTTTTCCATTAAGCATCCGTAACTTACAGAGATGCGATTTACATTTCGGAAGAGGGTGACTGCACGAGTGCCTGTGTCAAAGTGATGAAGTGTGCCTCGTCACTGCAGGCATACGTGTGGTCAGCAATGCAGGGGGGGTGAACCCGCTGGCCTGTGGAAGGGCCTTACAGGAGACCGTTCGCAAAGCGGGCCTGGACATGAAGGTTGCCGTGGTAACTGGGGATGACCTCATGGCCCAGGCAAGGTTAACGGCTCATTAGCCAGAAGTGACCGATTTCCTCATTTGTTGTTTGTAAATAACCCACAGCGGTGTTCATTTGGGGCGTCTCTGCTTAGTTCTGTCGTTTTATTTTCTCCAGAAAGACTTACTGACAGAAGTTAGGATGGCGGACAGTGGAACCACCCAGCCTCTTCCTAAAGGCACCCACAGCATGAATGCATACCTGGGGTAAATATTGCCTAGTTCCCCACCAGGGAAACGCATCATGTGCTGATTTAGTTCCAAAAGATGGATGTTAAAGTAACGAAGGAGGTATTCGTATGGACGGTTTGCACATTATCATTCTACTTTATTTCATTTTATTATTTGGAAAAAATATTTTAACCATTTTACTCATTTATTTTCTTTATATATTTCTGACAGTTACTTTAGGGAGCTCGCAGGGCAGCTCATTGCATTGCCTGCCTCTATCGCTGTTTGCTGTACTGCTCTGCATTTGATAAATAAACTGATTTAATTTTATTTGATCATCGTTCACGTTGAACCCTGCAGGTCCATTTCATTGTTGAGTTGATATAACTGCTCACAAGTGAACCTATAGGAGTTTTAAACTTTAAAAAGAATGTATGTTTCTTTGGAATTATTCCAAAACACTGTTTAACATCTTTTGTAAGCTCAGAAACCGCAGCGTCATCTTGCCCCCCCCCTTCTGCCAGGGCTCTTGATTGGCCTGGGTGACACTCAGTACGTTTACATGGCATTAGAAAAAATTACTGTGTTAGTCTGACTAAAACCGGACTTTTGAAGTAAATGTTTGATGTAAATATGTTAGTCCGACTGAAATCGTACTAAACTCGGACTAAGATACCTAGAAAATCGATTTACTCTCGCATGTTTATGTTCAATCAGACCCAAACTGGCCTAGGCTCCCTGTGCAAGATCCACAGTCCACATTTTTACTCTGTCATAGGGAAAAAACTCAGCTAGCATTGCCTCGGGACGTCGGGCCACCAATTTTGCGAGTCGTATAAGTTGTTGGTTAATTGTTTTCAGTCTGAGTTGGACACACTTCGATCAGTAAATCGATTCCCCTCCCATGCTTATATACTGGGATAAGGGCAACTAAACTAGTCCAATTAAATGGCCTGGTCGAGCTATATCCATAGCTCGCTTTAACGGTGCATGTGAACGTACTGACTGTGTGAAGGTCACCCGGGCCATTCATGGTTGTCCTGGCCGTGCCCCTCCATCGCGGACCCTGCTGAACGTTTGTCCTGCTGTTGCAGTGCACAGCCCATCCGGAGGTGCCTGGACCTGGGGGCGGAGCTGGTTGTCACGGGCCGCTGCGTGGACAGCGCCGTGGTCCTCGGGCCCCTCCTGCACGCGGTATGGTCTGGGGTTAACGTTCCACTTAAGGCTGGATTCGGCAAGTTTTTCTTCTCTGCAGCAGCCCAGTTTTCTAGGGGGCTATGAGTCCTGTGGTCAGAGATCAAGCCCCAGAGCCACTCGGCCTCTTTCGATACCCCGCCTCGTTATGCTGATAACGGCTCATTAAGCAGATAATAAGTTTGTGTGATGGAGCCTCTCCTCTTTATACCCTGCAGTTTGGATGGGAGCAGTCAAACTATGATCTGCTGGCGGCCGGGAGGTAAGCCACGGCGGATCCGTAACCACGGCGACGCTCGTTTGACAGCCTTTACCCAACACTTCCCCCCGAAGAGGCCCTTCCGATTTGGGTGTTTCCCTCTCAGTCTTGCAGGGCACTTGGTGGAGTGCGGTGCCCAGAGCACGGGGGGCATTTTCACAGACTGGCACATGGTGCCCGACTGGTGAGCCCTCTTCACTCTCACTCCTCTTTAGTCAGCAGGACATGTTCAGTTGGTCTGAAGTTTTTGCTTTTATCACCTCTTCTGATGATGTGGTGTTTTGTTCACTCATTATATAGTTCTAGTTTATTACATTTTTATTTACATAGCAGATGCTTTTATCCAAAGTGACGTACATTTTTGAGGACGCAGGGTCAGAACCAGCGACCTTCCGATCTTACACACCTTACTGGTGCTTGTTGGTTTCCACACCTGGATATCATACCGGTCCACACTTTGCTCCCTCTTCCTTGGAGTGGTACCAGTACCATCGCAGGCCCTAACTGGTGGGCCCTCCTGCATCTCCCCAGGGATAACATCGGCTTCCCGGTGGTGGAGTGCAACGCCAATGGCACCTTCGTGCTGTCCAAGCCCCCGCACACCGGCGGGCTCGTGTCCTTCGGCACAGTCGCGGAGCAGCTGGTGTATGAGATCGGCGACCCCAAGTGCTACCTGCTGCCAGACGTCACCTGTGACTTCTCACGTGTCACCATCACCGAGATCCCAGGTCTCGCCCCCCCCCCCGAGTTACCCCCAGCGGTTCTGATCTGCCTGTTAACGATTTTGTGTTTTCTGTAACCTGTGATAGGTCATGGGTACTGCAGGAATCTGTAAAGGGTGTGTGAGAATGCTGTGTGAGCAAGACTGTGGCTTGTAAGAAGAAAACAAGACCCCTAACAGGAAAATAGGGCTCCCTTATATACTCACACAGTGAGGTTTGCTGAGGAAGATCTACTGCCTTTCTCTTGGATGCCTGGAGATGGCGCTCATGGCCACCCGACTGGTAGCATTGCAGATTAAGGACCTTAGGCCCAGCGACAATCATTTTTTTGTGTGAAGACCGTAACGTGATAGGCCTGTCCCCGAACGGCCCGAAAGCAGGAGTCCTTCAGATCAGCTCTCACTGACCCGGTCTCGGTGACCTTAGCTGTCAGTGACCTGCGCGTGATTTCAGAAAGTGCATGTTGACTGCTGTGTTTATGTTACCAGTCCAGTGCAGCAAGTAACAGCGATTCTTCGGAGGGGGGTAAGAGGGGAACTGGCTTTCTGGGGTGATAATGCTCAGCCATTCAGTTTGTTCAGCATAGCACAGCTCATAATCTGCAGGCTATGACATTTCGATTCCCACAGTGGTGGCTGTCAGTAACAATTTTATTTACTATTGTTAGAACACCCAATCAACTTTCTTCCCTACATTTAACCCAAAGTGATGGCCGCGTTTGGCCGTCCGGTTGCATAATAAGTGAACTTGGTCTTGTCAGTATTGACAGCACAGAAGTGGAAGCTAATCTTTAAATGTCCTCAGCATTAGTTTCTGAACTGAAGCTTTCCCCGGTGTGATCCGAGTTGTCGTGTGACTTGTGAAGGGACCCTGAGGACGCTGGCGCATAAGTGACCTTCCTGTGTTTTGTGTTTTGCAAGGTGTGGACGGCGGGGCTGTCAGGGTTGAGGGTGCGAAAGGGACTCCCCCCTCTGGTGACTTCAAGGTGACAGGAAGTAGTCGAGAACTTTGTTGTATGTTCAGACAGGCCCCCTCACCCGCGCCTCTCTCACCCGTGCCCGTCTCATCCGCACCTGTTTCACCCCTGCCTGTCTCCCCAGGTGTGCGCCACTTACATGGATGGGTTCCGGGCTACAGCTGTATGTCCTGTTGGGGGCCCCCGAGGTGCAGAAAAAGCCAGAAGGACTGCGGATAGCATCATTAAAAGGTCAGCCCATCTGCTCACTCCTAATGTTTAACCTGGGCACGGGATGGAAACAGTACAGCAAGCTTTGGCGTGTAAGTCGCTAAAATGAGTGTTGCAGTAACTGTGTTGATGCTTGATGCTTCCTGTTTTAGTTGAGCAGGATTTACTGTCTTGCTCAGTGTTCATTCCCAGTGTTAATGTCCAGTGTTAATGTCTGCTGTTAGTTTCCAGTCTTGGCTCAGACTGCCCTGTCGTGGTGTGTGCTTAGGACACAGGCCATGTTCAGGAAACTGGGCTTTGCAGACTACACCTCTGTCAACGTGCAGGTGCTTGGTACCGAGGACACCTACGGCCCTCATGCCGCCAAATGGCAGGTAGGTTCTGCTGGCACATCAGTGCACATCCATCATCCTGCTGCGAGCAGCCTTTCAGTTAAGGTTCCAGGAAAGCAGGGCAGGAAAATGCAAATGTTACATGCAGTGAAAACCGGTGAATTAACCTGTAAATCTAGGGTACAGAACTCTGCACGTTGTTGCGTTATTCAGGATTTTTGCACATTTTTAAATCCCCAAAAGACGCAACAAGCAGAAAATAGTAATTTAATAAAAAGTCATTTTAGAAAAGTTTGGAATTTTAGGGGGGTCAGTTTGCTGTTACTAAATAAAATTAATATAGAGGAATGTATAAGTCTGGTTGCCGTAAATGGTATTAGGTGTTCCACGCCCTGCTCCGTCTGGCGATGCCCTCAGTTCTCCAGCTTGAATGTCATCTTTTGTCTGTCTCGCTTGCATTTTCTGTATTTTAGGTCTTCGCAGCAGATCCAGGCCTATTTCAGTCAGATTAATTTAAATTATAATAATTTAGATTGAAATAAAGTGTCGTGACCTTGGTGAAAGGTACCTGCCACATTTTTTAGTTTTGCTGCCCCTGTCTTCTGTCCACCAGGGACCTCGGGAGGTTGTTCTGTGGATGGCCGTCCAACATCAGCAGAAAAAAGCCTTGGAACTCTTCTCCAGAGAAGTCGCTCCGGCAGGAACGGGGATGGGTAGGGAGTGCGAGTCTGTTTCAATATGCCGTAAAATGGGCGGAGCCAAAAGGGGTCAGTGAATCCTTGAGGATGTTTTCAGTCGGAATGTCAGGATTACGACTGTGAACTCCTTCAGGCTGAACGTCGGCTCCCTTAAACATCTTCTTAGCACTTTGGTTTTAGGACAAGAGTCACAAACTCAGATAATCCAGAAGTCGAAACAGAAACAGGAGAGGAAAAAAGAAAATGATGAAATGTCAGTAATCGGTTAATTAGTATGTTGCCTGCCAGTGTTAAAGCAGAAGGGGGCTGAATAGCAGAATACAGGCCTTAAATTGGTTTTCTTTTCCTTGGAAAATGAAAGTTGGATCTGCAGGGTGAATTAGAATGTCACAGGCAGGAGTCCCTTGGTCCCGGGGCCGGTACTTTGAGACCCCTGCTTTAGGACATCAGAAAACAGAACGTTTGAAAGATTCTAAAAGAGTAAAGTAAAGGGTTTTATTGATGTTCGCAGGGGACCTCTGATGGTGGCCTGATAATGTGTAAGCTCTCTTTTGCGCTGGAACGCTGAGTTTTGTCCCTGATCAGTCCTTCATGCCCGTTTCTGGGTCGGTTAGCTCTGTAATCTGGGTCCCTGACTGTCATAGAGCGTGGTTCCAGACAACCTTTGATTAATTATACTAGTGCTGCCAAAGATTGTTTGCAGCTGAAAGTTTTTTATAAACTATTCTGGTGTGTTTTTAATTACTAGTATCGTACTATGGTCTAGCCGCTGTTGGGCACAGTTTTTTATTTTATTGTCTTCTCTGGATATGTGTTTAAATCAGTGGTGGTTTTTATTATAAGGGGAATTAGTGACTGTTTTGGGTTGAATGTGAAGTCAGAAAGGGGCCCTCCCTGCTTGGTGGGTTCTCCTGCGTGATTCGTATTCCCGGTTTTTGCCGGATCAGTGCTTAGTAAGTGGTGTTTGTCATTTTTTGGGCTGAGTGGAGTGAATCATTTCCTCATTACCCAGAATTTTACTACGCTGGACCTGTTAGGTTGGAATGTGCCAGTTGTTTGGGTATGACAGAAATTGTTTTTATCCTACGTGGGAAATCATTCCGGAAAATCTCCCCACAGCCCCTGGACTCATGGCGATAGTGGGGGGGCGACCCCGAGTGTAAGTTCCTCGGCGAGAACCGGCACGCAGGTTCCTGTCTTAACAAAACTCGGCACCGGGAGTTCTGTTCAGAATGGGCTGATATACTTTCTACCTCCTTAGGTCTCCAGTTCTGAGACCATTCTTCACCCTCCATCCCAAGTCAGAGTTAAAGGTAAATATTCCTTTAATAATAATAATAATAATAATAATAATAATAATAATATGAATAAGAGTTTCTTTGGACATAGGCCACTGGGAGCAGGGCACAATGTAATTGTAGGTGGTGGCACGACTCAGGTTTAGAGGACCAGGTAGATTAACTCCAGCAGCTGAATGCAAATGTGGAGACTAATGTAGCTTGTTTGCCAAGTAACTAAGTAGCTTCTCGTGCTCTGTGACATGAGCTTTTGGCTCAAGTGGGTAGTTTAAGTCCAGAGAGAAACTGTTCAGACCAAGATTTAGTTTCACCTAGCCAGTTGAGTACTCTGTGACTTTTTATACTAAACTGGTTAGTTGAAACAAAATCTTGGTCTGGATTTTTCCTTCTGGACCTGAGCTATGTACCTCTGGCTTTCAGCAGTTGCATCGTATCGGAGCCGGGTCCTGAGGAAGAAGAGGAGGTGCTGTCTTGAGGAGTCTGTGATGTCAGCTTGTTGGGGGCTGTTCGGTTTTTTTTACAACCAAGCCAGTTTGTCATCGTCTACCTTCTGTTCCAGGCAGATATTTACCTCGATGGGGAATTTGTGGAAGAGATGAAGCATAATGACGTGTCCCAGCAAGATGTGCAGGCTTCCCCTTGTGGCACAGGAGAAGCCAGGGAGGAGCTCAGAGGTATGGCGCAGAGGTCAAAGATCAGGCCGTGAACATGAGTCTCTCTGGTTTCCTTATCGTTTTCATACTCCAGTCGCTGAGTATGCATTTGCAATTTATTTATTTTACAGATGCTTTTATCTGAAGTGGTGTACAATTTTGAGAAAGTGGGGTCAGCCAGTCCCTGGAGCAGTTGGGGTTTAAGGGCCTCGCTCAGGGGCCCAACGGTGGCACCCTTTTGATCATGGGCAAAGGATCGACTGCATTTATTAGCAGAGATGGAGCATCTCGAACAAAAGTGTTGAAATCTTAGTGTGAAAGCACGATCTTTACACAGAAAATCCGTTCATTGACAGTGTTAATGAGCTAAATCAGGTTTGTCCTCTTACCGTAATGTAGAGCAGCTTAAATGGTACATTCCCAGAATGCCTCGGCGGACAAAATGAAAAAATGAGCATCAAAGAACAAAACAACCGGTTCATTAGATTCCGAGGGACGCTGTCACTAGCCATAATGGACCGGGTGAACAAGGTGACAAGAAGGTGGGGGAAAATGAGAGCGAGTGAGCTTACAATCAATCTTGAAATAGACTGTCAGTCATTGGCTGCTTTATGAATCCCCCTACAGCCAATCACTGCTGCACGTGCATTCCCTCAAACAGGCATAGTGTCCTCTGGCGTTTTCAGACATGAAATCTGTTCTTTCACAGCATGTTTGTGGTATACCCTACATCCATCATCAGCAGTTCAGTTTATCAAACTTCCCTTTTTTAAGGGAATGCATATGGGTATGCATAGAACAGCTAATTAGATTTAATGACCAAGTTTAATTCAAGAAGGGTGTTTTCCAGCTGAGTTTCACGATCTAGGCAGTGTACTGTGCTAGTTAGTCTAGTCAGGACAGGAATTTTCGTCATACGTGAAGCTTAAAGGAGAAGTTTAAGTTGACCTGGAGTGGTGCGTTAAGGCAGCTGACATCCTGAGCTTCGTGCTAAATGCAGATGTTTTCCATACCACACTTGCAGTTTTATGTGTCAGCAGCAGAGTCGGTGTAATTAAGCGTGAAGGCAAAATGGTTTTTTAGTGTCCATGTAGAGTACACACACACTAGGCGTTCCTTACCGTGCCCTAGCACGTTTGACCCCCGGGTAGACTGTACAGAGCCGGTAGACTGGCAGGCCGTACAGAGCGGGTAGGCTGTACGGAGAGGGGAGGCCATGCGGAGAGGGGAGGCCGCGCAGAGAGGGTAGCAACAAAAATTTTACAAACATTGCGGCTAAGGGATCACTTTGGTCTAGAGTTTTCTGGAAATTTGGCCTGAAGTGAGTTTCCAGGAACAACTGGATGCAGCACACACTACTCTTCTTATACGCGCAGCGCGATTAAATGAAAATCACTGTGCTGCGTACTCGATAAGTCTGTGACGGGTGTCATTACGGCCAGAAAGACTCCAAATGAACCACAAAATAAGGATTTTGATCTTGAGCTCCATGCTGCTGTGCGGTAGTGCTTTTCTCCCTGTGTTTTCTATAACACAAAAAGTCACACGGTGATGAGAAAAGGGTGCTCAGGCCTGGAACGTTAAGCGCAATGTGACCAGCGGGGTAGTGGGGAGGGGCGGCAGTCGTGCTCAGGCGCAGTACAGGGTAACCGGGCCGAGAGTGAGCGTACCCTTAGTACAGGGCGCGGGGCGCTGTAAGGCCAGGACAGGGGAATGGGGCAGATGGCTTTTCTGAGACTAAAAGCCAAGTAGGCATACCCGAGGCCCAAAGAAATGCTGTACACAGTGCAGGCTATGCAGAAAACGTAAGCGAACCACACGAGCACTAAGTAGCTCTCTTAAGCTAAGCCCAGCTGGCTCTGTTTTACCCCAAGAATGTGACTTATCCAATCAGGGCCAGCTTGAATTCATTAACGAGGGCTTCCGTCGGCTGAGGGTTGATGGTCGCTCACCATGGCAACATAAACTCGCCTGGCTCTCATAATGAAAGCTGCTTTTATCCACATCATTTGAAATGGCGGTGCTTAATTATGTTTACATAGCGCAGAGCTCAGCGGTACAAGCGTGATTAAACCCTGCGAGTGAGACAGCAGCCATGGAACAGTTGGGATGTTGTGCTCCTGCAGATTTATAAGTGATCTCTCTCCTGGAACCTCCTAACATCCAGCATTCCAGTGACATTTGTGAAGCTGATTTAGCCAATGGACAGTGTACACCATAGCTAAAATACGTTTATTATTAGGTATTAGAAATGTGTAAAAGTTGGTAATAAATGCTTGGTAAGTCAGACCTTTAACATATAGCATGTAACGTGTGTTTTTCATGCGCGATACACAGACATGGTTTGGCACTGTCAGGTGCGTCTCCTGTGCTGCTTTGCGTAGGTTTTTGCAGCTCAAACTTTCACGTGACGTAAGCTGAAAAAAGCACAGGGATCTTAAACAGGACTGTCTTTGTTCGGGATTCTGTCTCTAGAACAGGCACAGTTGAAAATAAACAGGTTTGAGCAAAGCACACGAGAGCCAATGGGGCTCCACTCAACAGGAAGTCAAACCCTCAGCCACTTCCTGATACTTAGTGGGGGGAGGTGGCATCTACCGGGGAATTTATCAAAAGAGCACCTTACTGAGGATTAGGTGTCCTGTGAGAGACTGCAGGTGAGAGTCAGAGGCTTAATGATGCAAACGCCTGGAGCTCGTACATTTTACGAATTTCCTTGAAGCCCAGTCCTGTTCAGTCCTCCAGTAACATCACCACAAAACTGATTTTATGGAAGTGAAAGTCTCTTAAAAGTAGAACGCTGGTCATCTGTTTTAAAACGGTGTTGATGCCATGAGTGAACAGGCCGGTACTGACAGAACACTCTGCCCCGATCTTAGACTTGCCAAGCGGACCGCACAGTTACAGAGTGGAGGAGCTAGCTTATACCCGGAGTGGGGACAAAGGCGACACGGCCAACATCGGTGAGTCTGTCAGGTCGCTAGCAACAAAATTACTGCCAGGGGCCATAAGCCCCCAAAATGGTCAAGGGGTCCCGGAGTAAGGGCCTGACCCTGGGCTCGGACCCCAAACTTCATTTGTATGTATGTTTTTCTGAATAAAAGGAGCGCGGGATGGGATATTTGAAAAAATACATTCCAGTGTGCCTGCATTCATAACACAGTAGGAAATATTAATAGCATAGGTGGATAGTTCAGGTCCCGAAAGTAAAAATCCTGACCGAGATTTTCTTTCAACCAACCACTTGAGCGTCTGGTTGATTTGAAACAAAATCTTGGTCTGGATTTTTACTTTCTGGACCTGAGCTATCCTCCTCTGGTTAATAGTACTGTTATCATGGGCAGATTAACCTCTCTAGGGGCCCCACGCTTACTTGGCTGGGGCGGGTCCTGGTGGCAAAACTTACTGATTGCGGGAGATTGGGGGTACATATCACATCGGCAGATCGATCAGCCAGTTTGAGCATTCCATTTCTCCCGAAGCGGGCTGGGACCCCTGATTTTGCTGGGGCCCTAGGCTACAGTTTTGTTTATTTGTTTACAAAGTAACTGTTGAACCAAACCTGCAGCGAACCATGTGCCTGTAAGTGTCTATCTCTGGTGCGTAGTCATGCACTGACACACGTGTGTTGGTTAACTGTAAGAGTGTCTCTGCATGTAAATGCCCCCAGGTGTCATAGCCCGACATCCCCTCTACTATCCCTACCTGAAGAAGTTCCTGACGGCCGGGGTTGTCGAGCAGCACTTCCAGCACCTCATAAACCAGGATGGCGGTACCCCCCCAGTTGTACGGTAGGCGGGAGGTCCATTATGATGGGGGTCCCTGAAGGGGGTGGGTGAGCGCTCTGTCACCGGGTAGGGCGGGGCAGAGTAACCGAGATTGTCCTGGTCCTTCCCGTCTCTGCTCAACATTACTATTTTTACATTACTTAGCAAATGCTTTGCTGCAATGCCCCCTGCTTATGGCTGTTTAAACTTTAATTCATTTCCAGAGGATATCTCAAATTCGATTCTAACTAGTTAGAATGCAAAATCTTGATATCACAAATTCAATTGTGACTAGTAATTATGTGTATATCTCACATCAGAAATTTGACTTTAGTTAAAATGTATATCACTGATATTGGAAATTCAGTTTTAACTAGTTAACATGACAATTTTTGATACTGGAAATTCGGTTTTAGCTTCCACTAGTTATCAACTTGAATTCCTGATATCAGAAATTGGATTTTCAACTAGTTAAAATTTCAATTTCTGATATCAGGAATTCAATTTTAACTAGATGAAATGCCTGTTGTTGATATCAGAAATTTTAACTAGTGGAAAATCCAATTCCTGATATCAGGAATTCAAGTGTACTAGTTGTAACTGGTTGTAATTCAGTTTTAATTATACCTCGTTACAAATGAAGTCCTGGTATCAGACATTGGTATTTTAAATAGTTTAAATTCTCCCATTGAAATAAGAAAAATGTTTCGAATCTCACGAGCTAAAATCAAATTTCCGATATCAACAATTGGCATTACATACTATTACTATATACTATATATTATATACTAGTTAGAATTGATTTTGTGCCTGTACTAGTACTTCTGCAAATGCCAAATAAAGCATAATTTCTTAAAGGGGACACACAGCAGGAAATGTTTTATAGAACAGCAGAGTTGGACAGTTCAGGTCCAGAAAGTAAAAATCCAGACCAAGGTTTTGTTTCAGCCAGCCAGCTGAGTACTCTGTGACTGTGACTCTTCATACTCCTCTAGCTTTCCACGCCATGAGGAGGGACCCTCTAGAAATGAATTAAAGCCAAAACAGCTTGCCCTACGTACTTTTTAGGCAAACGGCACATTGCAATGACTGTCAAGGAGTTCGACTTGGCATAAGAGCAGCTAGGCTGAGCTTCCAGTGAACGACGCCTGAGAGCCGTAAGCAGCATCGGAGCAGGAGCTGCATGACACAACCCAAACTCCCGAATTCCTCCACTAACTTACCACAAATAACCGGAGCTGGAAGTTAACAGAAGCTGCTAACAGACACCCACCAGATGCGGATCCCAGGCAGTATTAAGTGTTGTTATAGCTGCCCAGCTCATTTCCAGCTGGGCCTGAGCGATTGACATGTCTGCAGGCACCGGGCTAGCGGCTGACCTGCCGGGCCCCTCGCTCTCGCTTTCATTTCACGGCACCTATTGCTGCGTTTACACTTTCAGAGAGCTTCAGAAGGGCCTGCGTGGCCCCACTAGCCCAGTTTATGGGGCTCATGCTGAAAGCTGACTCCGTACTAACAAGCACTCCCCCCCGCAACCATCTTTGATCACAGAGACGTGGAACTGGCTGAACATACGCATTATCTGCACATGTGGGCATTTCACACATCATCCAGACAGATTTCCGGGACAAGTTATGGAACAAATAACCCTGCAAATGAAACGTAGCTTTATAATTATAATGAGAGTCTCACATTGGATGATTTTATTGTAAACAACAGAACGACTCAGTGTAAACTCAGTGGATCCATGTAGCATCAGAATGTCGTGTTAGTAATTTACTTGGTTTTAATTGGAATTAAAATAAACTCCAGGTTGGTAACTTCTCGGTGTGAGAAATGTTTTAGGCTTGATTACACAAACCATTATCGTTGATCTTTGTTGTGGTATTTTTTTACCCCCCAGGTACGAGCTTCCTGGGATTCATGGCCTTAACTTTCTCCTGCGGAGCTCTTTGGGTGGGGGAGGGGTGGCCTCCCTCCGCAGTGACCCTCAGGTGAGAATCCCCGGGTGGCCCCTTAGCGCCCCCTACAGGTTTACAAGTCAGGCAAATCTGGATCAGATGAAAGGCCTCATTGTTTCTCGACTGAACTGACTGTGTAAATATCTTATTGAAGTGGCACACCGGGCCTCTAGTAAAATATCCGAGGATATCAGCTCACATGGAGAGCTAATAGGTTACAGCACAATGCTGGAAATGATGCCGATGTGGACCGTAAGCCCTGCTTTTTTCCCCCTGTGTCGTACAGGGCAAAGCCTACGGGCAGATGCTGCTGGATTATGAAATTAAGGGACTGCCAGACCTAAACTCACTGGTGGATTGACCTGGACGCTGGCAGATCAACAATAAGGTGCTAAATCGTCACCACGGTGCCTTGTGCAGGAGACGGGCTCGCATCCCGGGTGACATCCGGCTGTCACTTGGAACTGTTAGCGCCGTTAGCTGGAATCGGGAAAGCCGCGCAAGCCGCTCGTCACGGAGAACGCGCGTTTTCAATAAACCGCGAGCAGTAGAATTCATGCTGCCACATAACTGAATTTAGAATGTTTATCTGATTTCCGCACATAGATTATGACTAATTTAACAGCTTTCATTGTGAGATGCACTTTTATAAATGTAATAAAATTCACCTGTACTGAGTGTCTGCTACATTTTTTGGATCCATCTTCTTCCATGCATTTTGCGTAATTCTTTCCCAGCCGGTGGGGGAAACGTTTGGAGTCTTTCCTCTGTTTTACCTGCCCGGGATTGACTTACCCTGACCTTGACTGTTGACCTTAAAGGGCCAGGAATGACATTTCTCCTTCATGTTCGCCTGGGAATTGTAATTTTAGAGCTTTGCAAAAGAAGGGGGGTCGGACCCGGGTCGGTGCTCTCTTCTTTTATAGGGTTGTTTTCCTTTCAGTGAAACAAAAATTTTGCGAGAAACTTGAGAAGACCTCGAAGGCATCTTTTAAAAAATGATTTTCGTCACATGTCGTGTACCGGTCTTGGAGCTCTCTGTTTATCTTAGAAAAGGCAGAAGGTGTTGAGGAAACAAAGAGCGATATTTTCACCACTAGTCTGGACGATACGTCTCTGTTCATCTGTGTAGCCAGCAGCATTAAACCGTTGACACGTGCAGGTTGTGTTCAGCGATTATATGCGAAGGGAGATGGGTGCGAACTGGCTGCAGAATGTACAAGTAAAACAGGACAGTGGGAAAGAAGGGTGTACAGATTTATCGCTAAAATCTGTATAGTAAATATAACTGTAAGTGTATCACTGGCAGGCCGATACAGGAAATCTAATGGTCCAATAAGGTTTTTCTAAGTAAAAATATGCAGTGAGTGTACAGTAACCTAATCATAGATACACACAGCATATTGCTGTTTATGCCGGTAAGTGACTGTGTGTGTGGATCGTGGTGCTGAAGAGGAGAATGGTTAATCCCATCTCCGCTGGCACTAGCCGGAGGAACGGTTGAATAAAGTATGTCGCATTTTGACCTGCGGATCAGCCATATTGTTCCTGTTCCTCATCAGTTTTGGCATGACTCAGCGGGTGACGAAGTGAGCTGCTTTCGACCAGTGTAACCAGAGTCAAGGAAAGATGTCAGTGGGCTCGGAATCCCAGTCTGTCCCATCCATCACCTCTGTGGCTTTAAAAATCCACTGCATTCTTGGAGGGAAGACCTCGCCACCTATCTGTGAAAGTGCAGACAAAGGGCTTTCCCCGAGAGCTGCTCAGAGGGGTTATTGACTCCTATTTCCAGCGCCTTCTTTCTACAAACATTACCATAAACCCTTGAAGTGCTGCGTCCGCCTCCTGCCAGGGCCTGCGCATCCCATTGACACAGGAAGTAAAATGGGAAAAGGCTGGAATATGGTTGAGGGCTGGTGAGGAGGCGTGGGAGCTGCGAGAGACAGGCCGTGGCAGCGCCGCCGGGGCCTTTGATGAGCAAAAGAAGGCGTCATTCATCCTCACAGTGAAACCAAAGAGTTCAGCTTATTGTGAAATCACCGGAACTACTGATGCTGGATTCTAAATCAGACTACTACTTTCCTTTTAGTTGTTTTAATCATTGTTGGATTCAGCTTTAAAAAGCAGAAATACTTATAATACTTGGTGTTAGCATCAGAGAAGGACTAAGTAATTACTGCAGAATATAATATTGATATCCAAAATAGTCCAAAATAGCTTTAAGTGTGGCTTTTCAGGTAGTGGCCTGTAAGACAGACACGCAATGTGGCAGCATTGGAAACGAAAAAAATAACTCGGTATTGCAAACTACTTTAGGAAATGCCTGAAACCATGGAAACGGGATGTTGTCAGTCTGTACGATGTGTAAAGGTGAAGATCATACAGCAACCTTGTCTTCTGAGCAAAGAGGAGCTGCAGGTCATCAATCATCTCCATGATGGCTTCCAGTGTGTGGGGCCTCGCACAGGTCACCAGGACGCCCCCTCGGGGCTGCCTGAGAGCAGAAACCCCATGCTGGGGGGCCATTGTTCCACGGACTAGGCTGGCCCCTTCTTCTGTTCACATCTACCAAGGAGGACAACAGAGAAATATGGGATCTGTTTCACTAATCTGCTAATCCCCTTGCCCTCTGCACACTGTGAAGCATTTAGGTGATGACAGCTGAGTTGCAAATTAACAACAACTTAATGACAGCATGAAAAGCCCCCGGTGTTTACACTATATATGCCAAATGCAGGAAGGTGATTTTTTCTTTAAATCTCATAAACCAGTTTCAGCTGGTTCCATTATGGATTCCAGGTTTAAATGGAAATTCCATTTGTTTTCCTCATTTGTACATTAATTTAACAGTATCATATCTGTTGTGTTCTATATATCTTTCATAAAGTAAATGTACTTATTGTTTTACAGACGTCCATCTACACTGCAGGATTTTTTTGTTTGCATGTTTGCACAAGGTTGTGAAACAAATTTGTGCCTCCAGGGTTTCCTTCCAAATTTTCCTGCCAGGTCCCTTATAATGGGTACTTTGCCTTCAGGGAGTTAATTATTTCCATATTGAAAAGGGGCTTCACCCCTCTCTGAAACCGCCTTTAATGAGACCCGCCCGGCGTGACTTTTCACTTCATGTTTGCAGTGTTTTCAGCGTTAAAAAACACGCTTCATAAAAGCTGCTCTATTAACAACAATCGGTTATACCCACTAAGGCTATTAATCGACGTAGGTAACGTTAATGGAATTACTTTTAAAAGGGATCATGATAGAGGGTGGCCAGTTCTCACGCATCTGCCGTGACACTCCCGCTTTCAGACTCAGGCTCACGCAAGAAATCTTACGGCAATCTGAATTATTCCATTATAAACCTAAAATTAGCTAAATCAAAAGCGTTGGGGTAGACTGGAAACCCTACAGACTATTTACAAGGTAATAAAACTGTAAATGTGTGTGCATGTGTGGGCAGACTTGTCTCCAACTGAAAATCTCACTCCAGCCAGCTGACCAAAGCTGCAACGATTATAAGATAAACCAACATAAAATATTTACGCACACAGCTGATCTTTCATACTTAATATTCGTCTAGCCCAGTAAAATCGAATTATTGTAAAGCCGATTATTTGTAAACCAAAAAAAAATCTTGTTAAAAATAGGTACTTTTTCAAGAAGCTCCTCGCGTCTTAAGACTTAAGCCTTAAGCCAACTATAAAAGCTCTTAATCGCAACTGGGAGCTTCACCCCGTCCTGCTAATGAAATAGACGCAGCCAATGGGCTTTCGGGAATCCCCATGATGTAATCGCGTCCCTTCCGCGCGGACGCCGGAATAAAAGCTCTCAATTAAGTACAACGCGCTGTTATCGGACTCTCAAAATGTTAGATCCGCTGACATTTCTGCTTGAGAAGGTACTTCTGTTTGCCAGACTGAGTGTTTTTCATTTCATTTCGTCAGGCGACGGCCCGCGTACTGCCAGCTGCTGTGAAGGATCCAGGTTCCGCAGGGGGGATCTGCTGGAGGTGCCCCGCACGCTCTTTATCCACTTTGGCATCTACCTTGGGGACAACAAAGTCGCGCATTTAATGCCCGATATTATGCCACTCATCACGAACGATAAGAGTCAGGTCCAGAAGACGGTCACTAATAAGAGATTACTTCTAGGGGTGCTTGCCAAGAATGCCACCGTACGGATTGACACGGTAGAGGACTTTGCATATGGCTCGTCTGTTTTATTGAACACTATGGACAATGCATTCAAGACGCGACCATTGCCTAACGAAGAGGTTGCTTGCCGAGCAGAAAAGCTGATCGGAGCCATACCTTACAGCCTGCTGTGGAACAACTGCGAGCACTTCGCTACTTACTGCAGATACGGCGCAGCCACCAGCTTCCAGACGGAGAAGGTATCACCGGGCTTCACCGATGCTGGATATTTTGCGGTCTGAATGTCTAATCTCTGAACATTGCCGAAAGATGAAAATATTTTTTTTTCATAAGTTCGTTTTTGGTGTTAAGGTAAACTACAAAGGCCTATGATTCAAGATGTTACATACATAGACCTAATCTCACATACTGGAGACGGTAAAGACGAATTGTTCACTATACAGTCTAATCGGTTTAATTAGGTTTTAAACTCTAAAATCGGATGTCCTATTTTTTTTCTTTAATTTTTATGAAATTCTGTAAATATCCAGTCTGATCACTGTGCCTTTGGAGTAAATATGTTTGTTTCTCTGCGGGGAACTCTTTGTCTAAATAAATCACGCTGGCACCCTCGGGGAGGGCGTATTAGATTAATGTTTATAGATTACTGTGGTGGTTACTTGTGTAATATCAAAAGCCTGATATTCGTGCTTTGTTTTAAATACATTAAAAATCTGCACTTTTGCCCTTAAAACCTTTTTGGGGTATCTGGCTCATAACAGACACCCTGTATAATTATGGGAGGTTCTCAGACCACCAGGAGGCAATATATCGTTAGACTGCATTAAATCCTCAATAAATTTTGCCTTCTGCTTCCGGCCTTTCATGTGTAATACGAAGCAATCAAGATTCCTTCAATCTTGAAGATTCCTGTTCGATTATGATTATGGAATAATTACCTACAATGATCTAAAGACGTTTGAGTAAATTTTTTTAAAATATTTTTGTGTAGCAATTTATATTAATATAAGGACACACTTCCCAGTCAAACCTGGGAACAATTATTGCAATTGCTCCTAATGTAATCATGCCTCTTCCCTGCAGTTCTGTGAAAGTCTGAAGTCTGTAATACGGGACCAAAGGAGCATCTTCCTCTCTGCTCTCCTGGGAGTGATGTCCATTGTTTACCTCGGCATCGCTCCTTCCACAACATTACCTGCAATCTTCGTTCCATTCCTCCTTTGGATGGCAGGCTGAAGGACAGCAATGAAATGCCATGAAAATGTATATGTGTAACATAAGAGTTGGCTTGGGAGTTTGGTATATGCTTTTACAAACTTTCCTGGATGTTTTATACACATTTAAACTTACTGTGTAAGTCCAAATGACCTGTTACGAATTATAATCTGAAATAATCTATCAGAAATAAATTAGGTACTGCGCATACAAGACATCTGTATCTTCTCTGTTACACTCCAAGAGTATTGATGTAGAAATGAATGATTTTATACAATTGTAACAATTTGTGTTTCACGATAGAATTTTGTAGCATGGTTGTTTTGAGGTGTAATGTATCTCTCTCTCTCGCATTATTTTATACATATATAATTATATATATATATATTATATAATATGCCTCTTCATGCATTGTTATTGCTTTATTAAATGTTGAGCCCCAAAGGTAAAACTTTGAATTGAATATTTGCTGGAAAAAGCTATATTTTGTACTGCTGTATGCTCAGCTTCTCTGCTACTCAGTAATTCAGCGCTGCCACAGCCATGGCTTATTTGACTTTTAAAAATCATTTGTTTTAAATGTCAACCATGGATGTATTTCAGAATTACTTTGGCTTCATTCCGCCTCAGCAACGTGATGGTATATAGAAAATAATAGACTATATAGATCAAAATTGGCATTTCTATCTACGAAATTGTTCTGCAGCTTAGATCATAAATATTGAGATTTTGGAATGACAATCCTTGACAAAGTTATAATCCTGCATGCCAGTCTATGTCAGCGAAACTTTATTTTATGAGTGAAAATGCCCTTGAACTAGTGCGGCTTTTTATATAAAACTTTAAATATATCCTTCTCTCCGTATTACCAGGCAAATGTAAGACATTCATTCTGTAACTTCCCAATTGTCTTTAGTGAGCTTAATCAGCATGCACTTGATTAAGGGTTCATCTACATTCACAAAGGTAGATACAATGGGAAAGGCCGTTTAACGAAGAGGTCATTACTCGGCTAATTACTTGGTCATTCAGTTAGAAAATGAATTGTAATTTAAAGCTGTTATCGACAATTTAGTGGTGGGAAAAAGCACTATTGAAATTCTTTTTGTCTTGCAAAGGACGTTTCGCCCGCAGAGGGAGCAATTTCTCATCTAAACGACTGGTGCGACGGCCGCTTAAAGTTGATTTTAACGACTTGCACATTTACAATATGCATTTGAAGCGTGCACATGCGAGTGGTTATTTTGAAACAATAAAATATTACCTAAGTCTGCTTTTTTTGTATATTACGACACATTTCAAGTAAAATTTAAGGAACCGTTAATTCCTGGAATACCAAAAACACAGAATACTGGATTTGGTCGATTATCTTAAACAACTTTTTCAGTGTAGCGTATTTAGCTCTCGTGTTCATGAAAGTGCGGCTACTTTTAAAGACAATGCATGTTTTTCGTAGTTATTGTACATGATTATATGATTTCTCTACAATAATGACATATTCTTATATAAGATTCCCAGGGATTGCCAACGTCATTTGAAAATCTGTGCCTTGTAAGTCAGGCCTACATCTAGTGCCTAAAAATGTAATTTCCATGCATCCGTCTTCTAACCGGTATTCCTGGTCAAAGTGTGTGTGTATGTGTTTGTGGGTTGTGGGGGGGTGCATAGGGCACAAAGGCAGGGCCACACCCTGGACAAGATGCCAGTCCAATTCACAGTATTTCCCAAAACATTTTCAGCAATTTTTGGTTTTGAACCACCTTTCTATTGCGAGCCGGAATGTTCCTCCAGTGAGGCGCAACCTTGCTCCCTGGGTTGATTTTATTTTATTTTTTACATTTTGACATCAAAATCTGTCATCCGCTATTTCCCGAAGTTAAGGTTCCGTTAAAATTCATAGCGCCAGAGACATTCAGTGCCAGGTACAACATATAGTCTAATTTTGTAGACGGACTCGGCTTTGGAATTAAAATTTTTATTTATGCTGAAGTACATTAATATGCCAGAATTACTTTTTTGAACATGCAGATCTCATGCAGAAAAACTCTATCTCCGAAAAAAGGCAATCTGGTTTATGCACCGTAATGGTGCGCTCCCTGGTGTCCAGTTGCTAATCTGCACCTCTGCGCCTCTATAATAAAGCAGCCCGGCCGCAGACAAACATCCAAACAGAGGCTCCCTTTATGCGGAGATAGGCCTGTTAACAATGCGGATTAGTAAGTATTTATGTCAGTACAAATGATGCCAACAATAGCTACCACTGACATAGTGGGATACAAATAAACCGAATCGAAGAGGAGAGGTTTCCCCGACGGAGATCAGCTGTAACAATTCCCTCTCCCGCTGCCACTGCCCCCTGCCTGCAGAGTAGCGACGCCGCTCGCAGACCGTGCCGCGCTCCTCCGGCGCCGCCGGACGGTCATGTCTCACGGGGCTTTAGCTTAATGCTGCCTGTCTTGACTGATCTGACGGCTCCCTGCACTTACAGCCGGTTCCTACACGGCCGAAGTGGTACCGAAAACGTTTCTTGCATGCGAACAAAGCAGTTTTCATCACAACAAAAGTTAGTTCTTTGTTCTGTTTTCCACTGTTGGATACGTGCAAAGTAAATGTTAACGACAGGACAGATAAACCACAAATAAATCCATGTCACTCTTAAAATATTCTCAGTATATATTAATCTGCACTTTACCCCTGTAATTGTGTACATACAGCCCCCCCCCCCGTGTGTCTTATGTTGCACCGTGGTCCTGGGGAAACGATGTCTCGTACCACTGTATACTTGAGTATGACTGGCACGACAATGAAGTCCACCTGACATGACTAGACTTGAATGTATGTAATTTATTGAATCAAGATTGCTAATCGGTGTCCTGAAGAGTAGGACAGGATAAAACGAGCCAAACCAGGATGATGTATGTAAGCCGCAACAAAGATTGGCTGTGAGTATGTTAGTTCTGATGCACAATGCACTATAACAATAGTATAAATGTACGCTCACCTTTAAAATGAGACTATATTATATATTGTATCTCACACTTGAAAGTACAATTAATATTGAAACGTTGCAAAATGCATATAAGCGCAACCGAATGGTCATAGCAAGTTTGTAGCTCTTTTAACCAGAATTTAAATCATTCCTCGGTTGTACGCCTCATGGCCATATACCAGATCGGTAGCGGAGGGGGCAGAGGGGCAGCCGCCCCCGGACCCATCACGCTGGGGGGCACTGCAAAATTTACCAAGCGAACCACCTCGCAGGCAAATTTTATCGAGTGCCCCTTTTGATAGCAGATGATCACGCAAATTTCGCAACAATTTACCGAGGACGATAAATTTTACTACCCCCCTCCCCCAGCCGTGAGACCCCCTCCTCTGTCCCCGTATCGGTAATATAAATTTATGTTAGAAAGATGATAATAGACATTAAACACAGAAGTATGCTGTGCTGGCGTGGCTGTAGCCTATATTTTATTATTACCTTAACCGATTACGTGGATAGCCTATTAATATTTACAGCACTTGGGCAGACGCTTCGTTTAAAAAGCCTGAAAATACCCTCCGATGAATGCCGTAGCACTCGCAGCCGGTGTATGTCGGGCGGAGGTAAAGATACCGGTGGGAAACGGCTCACCCTTCACGGTCGGATAACAAAATCTTTGGTATGAGTATCTGTGCTGCTCGCCCAAGCATGATTGACATCACCCAATATACTCTTTTGTTTCTTTCACTGAAATGCTTGTGAAAAATAACTTCCGAATCTGCTGCTGTGTACTTTTACGTTTGCATCATATAAATGTACAATTTATATAGGTATAGGCACACATTTTTAATCATAAACGCTACGTTTGTGAATATCAATCCAATCGGTTTTATTTAGAATTAAATCATTGATGTCATGTACAACGATATAATGTGCGATATGCAGTAGGCCTAACAATATATATTAAGGACACGAGTGTAAACACAGACCACATATAGCAATGTTGCCTACTTTGGTCAGCTGGCTGGAGTGAGATTTTCAATTCGAGACAAGTCTGCACACACATGCACACGCATTTACATGAATGTAACAGTTTTATTATCTTGTAAATAGTCTGTAGTGGCTGTAGTGGTTCGCACTGCTGCCTCACGCCTCTGGGACCCGGGTTCCATGTGTGTGGAGTTTGCATGTTCTCCCCGTGTCGTCGTGGGGTTTCCTCTGGGTTCTCCGGTTTCCCCCCACAGTCCAAAAACATGCTCAGGCTGATTGGAGTTACCAGATTGCCCGTAGGTATGCATGCATGTGTGTGTGAATGCGGTGTGATTGTGCCCAGCGATGGGTTGGCGCCCCATCCTGGGTTGTTCCCAGCCTTGCGCCCGCAGTCTCCGGGATAGGCTCCGGGCTCCCTGTGACCCCAAATGGGATGAGCGATTACAGAGAATAGATGGATGGATAGTCTGTAGCGTTTACAAACTACGCAACGCTTTTGATGTAGCCAGTTTTAGGTTTATTATGGAATAATACAGATTTTCCGTAAGATTTCTTGCGTGAGAGTCTGAAAGCGTGAGTGTCACGCCTGATGCGTAGGATTTGGCACATGAAGCACATGACACGACAGGAGGGCAGACACGCAGTATATACATGAAGAGTGTGGTTTGTGTGTGTGCAGTGAGAGATACTGGAAGGTCAACGTATTTTTCTCCATATTCATGGACTGCACGGCATATTATTAATCGTGTCCCAGACCTTTTTTGGCGATAGAACATGATATATTGACCTCTCCGTTTTCATCCCACTTGCACGCCACGAAGTTGGAAGCTTCAAATACCAACCCGAGCCATGCATTCATACAGCCAAAATTCCATGTTACACTGTCGTGCCAGCAAATACACGCTTTGGTGAATCTTTGGTTATCAGTAACTACATTAATCCTTAGCCCAGTAGCAGACGGTACGCCGCGTTGCTCTTTGCGGAACGCTCCTCGCCTAAGCACACGGCCATTCCCATAGCAAGCGCCGGGCACGAGCGACAGGCACGAGCGCCGCAGCTGTCCCGCGCGAGCCTGATTAGCGGCTCCTGATTGGCTGGCGCCGAGGCCGAGTCGCCGCCGCGGGAGAGGAAGGACGACGGCCGTCGACGACAAATATGCCAGTTGGTCAAAGTTTTAAGGGTAAGAATTTGCAGAGCGAAGGCAAAACTGAGGACATTTACAAACCTGCCACTATTTTTAAAAAGTAATTCGCGGTTTAGACATTTCACGCCCGCACTGTACAACAAAAACCTGTCACGAAAAATACCCACAGCGCTTTTTTCCCTGCTTACAAAATACAAAACCTCCTATTTAGCTGTATATTTGTTCATCTACCATTTCAAGAAACTACCCAGGCTAACTAACTTTTATATATAAGTTCGCCCGACGGCAAACACGGTTAGCCTGTTAGCAGCTAACCGGAGGGACACGACGAGCAGCTGACTAGTAGCTAAACGTTAAGGCAAAAAGGCCAAGGTCGGCTTTAACTACTGTTTATTTACACTTTATGTAGCCAACTCTAAACATAAATATAACAAGATACTAATATACACACGGCTCCTAATTAAATAGCTTAAAAAACCTTTCTCCTTGTTTAATAGAAAAGGACCGTTTGTTAGCTTTAGATCACGCCCTACTAACCACCTTGGTGTTAATTTTAATGGGAGCTGTAAATGTGTTCTTCATGCGCAGTAAGCGAAGCCAGTCAATCGGGACTATTAGTTAATTGCAGCAGGATTTTCACGGTGTGACTCCAGCGTTTAGTTCAGCGAAGTGATGGGAAATCAGATATTTTGTGGATGAAAAATGTTTAGCAGAATGTGCCAGGTGTATTTTTGATGTCTCTGTATGTTGTGTAGTGCACAATGATTAATATTTGCTGAACCCCTATCAAAGCAACGAATGAGCAAGGCTCCGAAGCCATGCACGGTGACGGCCAGATGGACACCCCAAACGAAGCCGCTCTCCTGGCTCTGATGGAGAAAACGGGCTACAGCATGGTGCAGGAGAACGGGCAGCGCAAGTTTGGGGGCCCTCCTCCAGGTAAGGGCGTAGCCTGGTCCGGCGGCAGCGATCACCCCATGCGGCTTAGCTGCCATGTTCAAATTATATTAGAAAATTCTTTTGATTAGAAGAAACAAATATTAAAAGAATATCAAAAGAAAGTCCTTCATTTTAAATGTATGGAAATCGATCAGGACTATATAGGTCATTTTATTTTTAATCACATATTGCATTCCATCAGAGCAGATCTTTTTTGGCACAAATAAAAAAGATGTTTTGGACAGAGTATGTAGGAGAAAACGGTTATTTACTGATATTTTTAATATGTCTGCTGGTTCCAGATTGGGAGGGGCCCCCACCACCTCGTGGCTGTGAGATATTTGTCGGTAAAATCCCTCGTGACATGTATGAGGATGAGCTTGTCCCCGTTTTTGAGAGGGCTGGCCGCATCTATGAATTCAGGCTGATGATGGAGTTTAGCGGGGAGAATAGGGGTTATGCTTTTGTCATGTACACCACGAAAGAGGCAGCTCAGAGAGCCATCCATCTCCTGGACAACTTCGAGATCCGTGCTGGAAAATTCATTGGCGTGTGCGTCAGTCTGGACAACTGCCGGCTCTTCATCGGTTCGGTTCCCAAAGAGAAGATGAAGGAAGAGATCCTGGAGGAGATGAGGAAGGTGACGGAAGGGGTGGTTGACGTCATCGTGTATCCAAGTGCCACAGACAAGAGCAAGAACCGGGGATTTGCATTTGTAGAATATGAATCCCACAAAGCCGCTGCAATGGCCAGAAGGAAACTCATCCCAGGTACTGAACCAATTTGAGCTGCTCACCATGACCTTCTGCCTGTATTAAAAAATCTTCCACAAGTAATACTTTTTTTTTTTTTTACCAATTCTGCTTTTTTCATTTCTGCACTGCCATTGCCGTTTCCATTTCCAGGCACTTTCCAGCTGTGGGGTCATGCCATCCAGGTGGATTGGGCTGAACCGGAAAAGGATGTAGATGATGAGACAATGCAGCGTGTCAGGGTGCTGTATGTCCGAAACCTCATGGTATCTACAACCGAGGAAAGCATCCGGACTGAATTCAGTAAGTTCAAGCCTGGCTCTGTGGAGAGAGTGAAGAAGCTCACAGACTATGCCTTTGTGCATTTCCACAACCGCACAGATGCCATTTCAGCCCTGCACGCCATGAATGGAAAGGCCATCGATGGCTCAGTCATAGAGGTGACCTTGGCTAAGCCAGTCAGCAAAGACTTTGGTCGCAAGTTTAGTCAGAGGGGGCATGTGGGATCTTCTGGGGATGGTGCGTTTATGCAGAATCAGGATGATAACTGTGACATCCACCAAGGCAGGCCCCTCACCATACCAGCCAGGCTCAACAGCCTGTACACCCCTGATATACAGAGATGCCTGTATCCCTTCTACCCTGGAAGCAACCTCATGCCCATAAGCATGTACTCCTTAAAACCTAGTCAGTTTTGCTCTGCCGTCACCCATCTTGAGTACTACTGCCACAAAAATAGCTGGTCTCTCCCCAAGTATTATCTGTATGGTACCACCAGCCAGGATGGGAAACTCTTGCTCATCTACAAAGTGGTTATCACGAGTACATGTTGTAGTTTCATGCCAGATAAACTGTGTACCATCCTCGAGGATGCCAAAGAATTGGCTGCTCAGAACGCACTGTGGAGTTTAGGTTAGTGTGTCACCCCTTCTAGATTTAATGGTGTAGTTGCAGCTGAAAGCAGTGTACAGCGTTGAGATTGACCTTTATAGTGATATTTAACGTCAGAGCTTGTGGCAGCTGTTTTGTGATTTGAGTGCTTATGACAGGAAGTTGACTGCAGTTGTAAACTGCTCTTGTGCTAAATGAATATTTCTGTAAAATTTTAATCCAAGCTAAAATCGCAAAAAGTTTAATCTTAAAAATAGAAAAATTGAATTGTGTTTGCATTTAGTCTGAAAAGTGCCCAGAGAAGTACTAAAATACAAGTACTAAAACAAACCTGATGTTTCAGAAATTCTTAAAAGTGGTACTGCAATTCCTAAGAGAAAAGTGTTTTTTTTTTGTTTGTTTTTGAGTGAGGATTAGGGCACGTAATTCCTTAAATAAATTTCAAAAATATTGTAAGCTTTGGTCTTTGAATGTTGTCAAAACCTATTGTCTATTATTAGCCATGTTGTATTGGCCGATCCTGAAAAGCAAAGTGCTTTAAAGTAGTCTCAAGTCCTGCATAAAATAGCCCCAGTACATAATTAGGTTAAAGCACAATATTTTTACAAAATATATGATGCATCTATTTTGCTTTGAGAGCTTTCAGTAACTTGTGAATTTTCACTAAGATTTTCTTTAGTGTGAGTGAACCTAGTATGTATCTCCAATGTATGAAAACTAACTGGCCTGATTTAATGTCTGGGGCATTAAATCAGTTCTGGATCAGTTATATGAGCAAATCTACAGTGTAGTTTTCATGCTTGTGTTGTTTTTGTGTAGACTGCTCCTTCCATGGACCAGCGTCCCCATCCAGTCTGTCTCCCCAGGGCATGACTTCTGGCAGCGGCCTGACGTCCATCCACTGCTGTGCCTTCCCTTATCCAGGCTATTCTCTCTCTCGGGCCGTCCCACTGGCCACTGGCAATAGACAGAGGCTTTACATTTCTAACCAGTCTAATTTTTGTTAGTCCAGCCAGTCAAACCGTAAATTTGAGAAGGCTAAACGATTACATTTTATTTTTAACTGTTTGTATGTGCAATTTGAGAATATTTATATTTACAGAAAGTCCAAAAATGGATGAATTATTCATTTATAGCCCCTAGAAAGAAAAGCACACTGTTTAATGGCCAAAAGCTGCACTTTGTTAAAAGAAAAACCAGTATAAGTGTGAATTACTTTGAAAGTTTGCGTTTGTTTTTTATACCTTTGAAAGTGTCTATCTACTTACAACAAAAAAATGTAGTAATTTATCATAGACTTAATCCTGAGCTCTTCTATGTGATCTGGAACAAATTTTCTTGTGTAATTGTTCAGTCGTTTGTATCTGTTTGTGTATGTATACAGTGTTTGTGCCGCAATGCGTATATAATGCCCTCAGTATTGAATTCAAAGCTGTGCAGTTGTTAAAAAAATGTAACAGAATCTGAAATTTTAATATTATGAAGTGAACAAGCGTAAACCTGAGTCAGTAAAATCAGAAGGGTGAAAAAATCATAAAAAAAGATTTAATATAGAGTAATGGATACAATCCGTATTTAAGACAAATCCTATACTAAAATTCACTATTTTCATTCATTTTTAACTGAATGCATTTTTTTGTCCTTACGGTTTTGTATAATTTAAAAGTTGTTCAGTCAGAACATTTTTCTGGTGGAAAAAGTAATGGTAGTAATTGAGTAAAGTGATCTCTATCGGCACTTAGATAACCATTTACTGCAGTTTTTTTCTCCTATCCTAGAAACCTTTCAGTGTTTGTTTCAGTGTAGGAAGGTAAGTGTGTGTATGTATGTTCCACATAAACATAATTCAGAATGTCGTGATAGATGTGTTTACAAGATTAACTGCGCGGCATTTCTTTGTTTTTGAAAGTGTTATTGAGAATTTTGCGTTTGTAACGGTAAGTTTGTCGTTTTGTTCCCCTTTCATTTTGCACTGCACGTGTGGCAGAGGTTCCTTGTAGGCCGTTGAACTGGTTATTAGTTAAACTTGAAGCTGGAAATCAGAAAAACCTGATTAAATTTCAAGGTTACTGACACCGACTCCCAGGCTCCTGTAATTTGTCATTTCTGGAATTTGCTCCTGAAGCTGCACCCTGGCAGGACAGTTCAATTAAAATTAACCTTTTTTTAAACCTGTGTTTTGACATTTTGTAAATGTATATTTACTGTATCTTATTAAACCGTCGTTATGAATCCTCATGTTTTGACTTCACAGTTTAGATCATCGTTATTAGATCTCGTAAAGTAGATACTAACTCTTGGCTACCATATAGATGTCCTTCTTCCAGAATATTGTCTTCTGTCAGATCTTCAGGCTTCCAGTGGCTCGTTCCTTGTAGTAATCATTGAAACCATACATCTTGAGGATGATCCTAAAACGTAAACGAGTGGCTTCTAGGATTGTGTTATATGCAAATAAAATGGCCAAGTGCCTCTTTGTAAGTGAAAAATGCATTGGCTGTGTTACTGGAGATTTCATTGTCCCCTGATTTCTTCTGCTTGGCTTAGTATCACTGGGGAAGTCGTTCCCACTCACACGCGTAGTCTGTGGGTAGGTGAAAAGCACCCAGTCGCCTTTATGGGCACTTTGTGCGTGATCTTCACTGTGTGACTCGGTTGTTTATTTCACTTGACTTCAGTTGATTTTTTTTTTTTTTTTTTTTGCTACTGTAATCTACTTTAGATTTGTTCAGCTTTGGGGTCAGTACTTTTAATTCAGTTGTCAAACTATTTATGACAGTCTGGTTTTCACTTTATTTGTATTGATTGTCTTGGTCTGTCTAATACCCACAAAAGGTTCAAAGGAAAAAAAAAAGATCAGTTTTATAGAGGCAGTATGTGCAAGGCTTGCTCCCAGTGTGACCGTGAACACAGCAACATTACAGAGGCGATGGAAGGGAACTGAACAGGTGTATAGCGAACGAATTTGCAAGTAGAGAAGGTAAAAGATATAGACTCTGGAACAACAAGGGTCAAGAAAGAAAGATGCATGTCTTCCCTAAAGGTCACCCGACTACCTCCTGTGAGAACTGTGAATGAATTGTGCCCCCCTACAATCTTCTTATAATTGAGTTTTTTAAAGGATGATGTGACAGGACAGTGGTCACAGAAAGAGGCCTTCTTAATTGGAGTCACAAAAGCGACTGCTACATAGCAGTAGCAAAACCACAGATTATTCAGGTCGTCGCAGCTCTGCATCATGTTCCTACATCAGTGCCAAAGTAAGACAGGTGCATTTTAAGTGATACGGAATCACATTAGACTATTACTTTACGCTTGACCGACACAGCAGCCTAACCTGCCTCCTAATTCTGTAATAGGTACCAGGAAGCACAGCCTCTTGTGCAAATGTCATTATTTACGTCCACTAAGCACTGCTTCTATTTTTGTGGCATATACTGTAGAGTTTGGAGCAATAATCTCATTTAAAAAAATCAGGAAAATATGATCACGTGAGTTAGAATAGCAAAAGCTAAAGCGGACAATATAATTGTGTATGCAGGAAATAACCTTAGCTGGTCAGAAAAAAAGAACAGAAAATAACGAGATGCGGATTTTTTTTTGCTCAAATGGCTCTCTCTGTTTCAGAAATTACTGCACTAAAATTAAGTCCAGTTGAAACAGCATAATATTTCAAACGTTATTAAAACTGTGGCACTCACTAAAGCCAGCTTTAAGAGCAGTGGCTGGGTTGCGAGGCTGTAAGTCAGTATGCTGATCACGTGGAAAACACATAAATAATGTTTTTCAGGCCAGTGGGGATGCTGGCTTAAGGAAGGATGATGGCTCATGAGGTTCTTATTCAGTGTCCTCAGGCAAGCACCCTGGAATGCATGCAATATGACACTCAAATGGGCAGTGCGTCGCAAAGCTAAAGAACTCGCAAAGAGTTCAGCCTGTTTTATTAATGATCAGTAGCGGCCAGGTCTGGAAATATTGCCTGATAATGGAGATTGCATTATACAGGAAAGGATAGTGCATGTTTGATGAAGGTTCGTAGTTCATTAGCACTGAAGGAAAATCGATCCATCCATCCAAAATAATACAACAATACACCAGGGGCAATTAAGAGACGCTGGTTCTCCAAACTGCATGCTTTTGGACGCTGTGAGGAAAGTGAAATTTGCGCAGGAATGGCACCCAAAACGGGGACATGCTAACTCAGTCCATGCAAGCAGGGGATTCAAGTCAATGAATGACTTCGTTCTGAAGATGACCCATCGTACAGCTTCAGGCCAATGAAGGGCGATGTCACTTGACATCACTGCGTTCTGAAATGTCCAGGTGCTCCCCCATCACAGATGGGGCTAATGGAGCATGGTTATGCTTTAGCCTTATGACTGGTGGGAAACACTTCATAGACTGGAAGATGGAGATTATCGTAATCAAATGTGACTTTTCCATGTAACAAAACGTACCATCACCAAGGGAGACATTTTTCTTTTTTGCAGTAAGTGTGTTGTATGCATGCAGCTCTTAACCCTGTTACATGCACCCAGTGCTGAGATAATATTCACCCTCGTTTGCTGGCATTTTTACTGTCTTGCCTCATAGCTTTGTCAAATCTCATTTGTATTCTTCTGGTGCAGATGGCTTCCAGCATCAGGAAAATGACTGAGCCGTAGACATAAGAAAAGACACCCTAACACCATTCAGAAAAAAAATGCTCACAGAGGAATTCTGTCAATCCTCTGCCAGAGCAGCACAACTGCATGTGAGACCAGCCTTGGCAGTAATTACGAAAAGTGGCTTTTAGAGAAACACTGAGTTCATTCCGAATGCTCTGTCTCTGGTGACTCTTTCTGTGCTTGTTTTTCAACTTTATTTTTATCGTCTGCATTATTGACCGGAGAAATATAAACATAGCATCCTTTATTAAAACTATAATGTATCGCTGTTATCTGACACACTAGAGAGTGTGGATTCCCTTATGGCTGCGCATTCGGCGAATCATTATGTGTGCTGATTCTCACTGCACATCAGTGCCATTCCCTAGGAGCTTCTCAAAACTGGCGTCTGGTGCTGGTGCTAATTAACTGGCGTAGAGTTTCGTTTAGCCCATCAAGTTCGCCTTTCAAAAAGACTGACCTTTACAGAACAAAACTCTACTAAACGGAACCACAACCATGTGGGCGATGTCGCAAAGCTGAGATAAGTCAGTTGGCATGGCAGGTCTCTGTAACAGGTCATATCGTGCCACACTTAACATGAGCCGTTATCTATTGTCAAGAAAACCAATTAGGTTCAAAGTAACACTGAGTCTATCGCAGAAGGAACAGGGCCAAAAGCCTGGTATACTTTAGAATAGATGCCAGACTGTCACATCACTCATAAAGAGCAATGCGGTGTCAATTAACACAAAGAACGGATCTTGGCATGGAGGGAGGAAACAGACTTAGGACCAGCAGAGCCAGGGCTGGATGCAAACCCACATCCCCAGAGTCACGGGGCAATAATGGTCCCACCCATCAACATGTCACAATCCACTCATTCTTCTGATATGCCTTTTAATGGTAGCCTTTCCAGTTTAATATATTTGGTTGCAGAGCATGGCATGCTCTGAGTACTTCAATAACGTTCATTTTATGCAATCTCTCACACACAGCACATTCAAATTGCCTGCAACTATAGGTCAAATAGAAATATCTATCTGGGTAATAAATCATATTGGGGTTCTAATTTCAAAAGGCATCTATCAGGGCCTGAACTACTGACACAACAGTTGGGGATGAATAGAAATGAAGCGATGAGACTGTGAATAGAGCAGATTCTCGGAATTTTAAAGAGACGTTTTGAGCATTTTGAAGTTAATCGGGGGTCGTTTTCACAGTGATCAGAAGTCATTTCTCCCTGAGCTGTATTGTGCTGGAAAGACAAACTGGTGTTCCGTTAAGGATGATATACTCTAATAGAGAGCGCTTGCATTGATTTGTATGCTCGTTTCCATTGAAATGCAAGAAATTGAGTTTTATGTGAAGATAAAACTCCATGCTGCTTATAGAGGAGACTTTGAGGTGAATGGGCATATTTTTTAGATTCTGATTTACTCCCTTCCCTGACGCCTTCATCTACCAGGCCTGTTTCTTAACTTGTTTCTCAGATACAGCCTGTGAATCCTCTGCTTTCTCGCCATGAGGAGCTGCTTCAAATGTTCCTCAGTGAGCTGGTTCTCTTGAAGATCAAGCAGTTTTTTAAATTATCATCTGCCAGCTTCGAGCTGTTGTGGAGCCACTGGGATCTGCAGTCCAGAGGTACACAGCCCACAAACAAGTAAACATCTTGCCATATGATGAACAGCCAGCATAATAAACAGCCTTTGTTTGCCTTCTTGAGGAACACCAATCGACTCCCTGTCCTGTGAGACACACAATCAATCTGTGTGTCTCTCTCCAGTAGGCTGGGGACAGACACAGAGACCACTAAACAATATATTAGTCTGCAAGAAAGTAAACAGACACTTCGCATTAATGTTGGAGTTTACATTGCTTAATATACACATTAGCGGCTACAAACCAGCATAACATTTTAACATACAAGCCTCTGGGTCAGGATTCAGGTACCGTTTTCATTTTCAAGTTAAAAAAGGAAGAGTGGGACATGTGTGTTCGGTCCCTGCCTTGTCTGTGTATATATGCATTTTATATGTTCTCATGATATTTTCATGGCTCCCGATCATGTGGTTTAGCTGGGTTGGTATCTCGAGTTTTTGTGTAGTGTGTGTGTTTGTTTCTGTCCTGTGATGGCCCCTGTAAAGGCCCATATATTGGCCCCTGTGAAGACCCCTGTAAAGGCCCTTGTAATGGTTCCTGTGATGGCCCTTGTGAAGACCCCTGTAAAGGCCCTTGTAATGGTTCCTGTGATGGCCCTTGTAATGACTTCTGTGATGGCCCCTGTAAAGGCCCTTGTAATGCTTCCTGTGATGGCCCCTGTAAAAGCCCTTGTAATGGTCCCTGTGATGGCCCCTGTAAAGGCCCTTGTAATGCTTCCTATGATGGCCCCTGTAAAAGCCCTTGTAATGGTTCCTGTGATGGCCCCTGTAAAGGCCCTTGTAATGGTTCCTGTGATGGCCCCTGTAAAAGCCCTTGTAATGCTTCCTGTGATGGCCCCTGTAAAGGCCTTTGTAATGGTTCCTGTGATGACCCCTGTAAAGGCCCTTGTAATGGTTCCTGTTATGGCCCCTGTAAAGGCCCTTGTAATGCTTCCTGTGATGGCCCCTGTAAAAGCCCTTGTAATGGCTCCTGTGATGGCCCCTGTAAAAACCCTTGTAATGCTTCCTGTGATGGCCCCTGTAAAAGCCCTTGTAATGCTTCCTGTGATGGCCCCTGTAAAAGCCCTTGTAATGCTTCCTGTGATGGCCCCTGTAAAGGCCCTTGTAATGGCTCCTGTGATGACCCCTGTAAAGGCCCTTATAATGGTTCCTGTGATGGCCCCTGTAAAAGCCCTTGTAATGGCTCCTGTGATGGCTCCTGTGATGGTCTCTGGGAGTTCCATGCCTATGAGTAAGAGGGTAAAATCACCTTCAGCATAGGGGCTCATTCCTGGCCACATCTCCTCGCCATACATCATGAGTTTTCAACCTTTCTTAAACCAGGCAACACTAATTAAAAGCAGGCCGGAGCTGGTAACAGCCCACCCTGAAGGGAGGGTGGGGCACTTTAGTATTTTTCAGCCAGCAAGGCTCCAGCTGTGAAATATTGGCTGGGCCACAGATTTACCTAGTCTGGGGAGGGGGGGACACATCTGAGCGTTTTCAGGATTGTTGGTAATGCTGGGATGTGCAGTGTAGTCTACAGCATTCATAGCAAATGAATGGAAATCTGAAAATGTACAAAAACTTGTTCAGTACCAATTGGCTGAGGCTTGGAGAGTCATACACACTGTGCCCCCCAACACCCCAGCTGCACCACACCACACCCCACCCTCAACATCCCACCCCAACACCTCGCCCCCCAACATCCCACCCCCATAAC
>JAAGVU020000015.1:4597086-4613082 GCA_011763525.2 Mormyrus iriodes | reverse complement strand
CCCGCCCCCAAACATCCCACCCCCAACACCCCATGGAGCTGACTTGCTTGTCACCCTGGGTGTTGGTGCCAGTGTGAGACATCGGATGATTAAGTCATGCTAAGAAAGACATTTAAAACTTCCTTTGTTGTGACAAAGACATGTAAAACATCAGTGAGGAACAGCGTGCTAATTGCCTGGCGGTTGTTAATAAGCTGTACATACAATGCATTCCATCAGGTTTCACAAAGTGTGTTTTCAGGCCCCTGAAAGCCCCCTGCAGACCCCCAGGGGACTGTGGACTCGTGGTTGAAGACCCTTTCCTGCATAAATATGTCTTCATTACAATAGTATGCCTTTTTCCAGCCAATTTTAGCAGGTCTAATGATTACCTCCTTCTAAGAGCCAATTTACAAGTCTAAGAGGGTGAGACCACACGAGGCGTCATTACCGCGCAGAAATACACGGTGGAAATGGAATCAATCTTCTCCCTAAAGCTCACTGGCTCCTGATTTCTTTAATGATTTTTTTAATTCAGGATTTTCAAGGCTTATCAAAAAAGCCAACAGACAAACTAACCGTCAGTCACAGAATGGCCACCTCATGCAGCATAGGTGCCTAATGAATCCCAATATTGACAGTTTGCAAGTAGCTTTATCTCTCTTGGGACTTTGCAGATAGTCCGAAGCACTCGTGCTTAAAGTCCTTCCTGCCTGTCAGTATACAAGTGACTTTAAACTTAGATTAAATAACCACTTTATTTATCTGGATGACTCTTGATTATATATATGTATATATGTGTGTGTGTGTGTGTGTGTGTGTGTGCATGTGTGTGTGTGTGTGTGTGTGTGTGTGCACGTATTAATAATACGGGTGGAGCCTGACTTTCATGGGGCGGGACGAAGATAGGTGGCCAGGCCATTGATTCGCTACAGCTATATCTGATAACCAATCATGTAGCACTGGGTGTCTGTTCCAGCCTTTCTGTGACCCGCTGTCTGTTATTTGCACGCTGGCTTTGTTCATTGCCTGGCTTATTTCTGAGGCATTCGAATTTCAAATCACTCTTCTGAGCCACGCATCAGTCCAGACCCTGACAGTCCATTATGGTGGCATTTTTTTTTAAATCTTTCTCGAAGGGTATTTTGGAAAAGCCCAAATCTCCTCACGCTTTTTCCATTAAGCCTAAAATCATCTGCATGCCTCCAAAACAAAAGGCTTTCCTGCCAGATTTTATTGGGTGCGTCTGTCTCTGTCTGAAATTGACAAATGTGACTAATAGGGAGTGTTATGGTATTGCTTTATGGTCACTCTGTTGCCTTCAGAAAGTCTCTGGGGACATTATGGGTCCATTGGGGGGGGGGGGCACATCACAAATGCCTTTCTGATGATGTAATTTAGCCAGTGCGGGGCTTGGGTGGGGGTGGGAGGCATGGCCGGAGTCCCCCAGCCTTAGTCACCTTGCATATTGCTGGAGAGTTTCAGGAGGATGTGAGTCAGGTTGAGCATTAGGACCCTGAGGGCTTTTGGAGTAAACCAGCCTCACAGCATGTCCCACCTCACCTGAGCTAAACAGTCAGAGATCCGTCCGGTAACAGTCGTCAGCTTCCAGTAGCCAAGGAAACGGAAGCTAATGCTGTATACTGTAGAGGAAGGAAAATCATGCTGCATGAAAACAGACCAGCTGTCCAAAAAACAATCACACAGGTGTGAAAGGCGTGACCAGAACCATCTCATCTGCAGTGGGAAACAGCCTCCATGGTCCCAGTAAGGACCGAAACACCACAACGTTAGAGAATCGTTTCTTTCAGGCTGTCAAATAGGCTTCTTTAAGAAAAAAAAGTTCTTTTTAAATTTCAAATGCTCTCAAAAGAATCTTTTCAGTTACTGCTGGGAAAATGAAGGTTTTTCCTTTGTTGAACTTGTACCACTGTATGTTCCTGTGATTAGACTTCAGGGTCATTGCAGAATGACTAAAAAATCTCTTTCTTGGCCTACAGATTTAGTAGATTTCCTTTAGTGAGCCTCACAGAGTCTCATTCTTAAATGCATAAAGAACAGCTTCAACAGTGTAACGTTTTTACATGAGCGGAACCGAAAAGTAAATTGCAGCATCATCGCTTATGCTCAGACCTTCACTGGCTTCTGCACTGTTGATCTCTGTTTAGATCCTGAATATAAACTCAAAGTGGGAATTAGCTGTTATCGGCTTCTCGCATTTTGGCACTCGCTTACATCCCACCACAGAGCGGATCGTGTGCTCAAGTCGCTGTTGATAAACTCAGCAAACTCTTGTGTTTTTACATCGTTGGAGCGTCATTAAAATGATTCACATAAACGACGACGGAGTCACGTGGGATTTGTTATCGTTGGCGGGAACGTCACATTTTCTTCCACTCAAAAAATAATAAACAAATTAAAGTTGGATGGATGGCAGATTTATACAAGGCGCTTTGCATGGTGCATTAGTCTAGATCTGAGGTGCTGATTTCTGAGCTGCTGTCCGAAATGCCCTTTTTCAGGGCCACCCTTACGTGTCCCAGCTCGCGATAAGCTATAAAAATGCACAGCAGTGATGGGAATGTAAATACAATGGAATTTCAAACAGCATCCATCAGTCCAGAGGGAATCATTGTTATTTGTTCCTGGTTTAAACTGCTGGGCTCCGGCACATCTCCCTGCAGTGTGTTTCCATGGTCGAAAGGGCTACTTCGCTGTGCTCAGACTCTCCTGGTTTAGTGAATCACCTTGCTTCAATGACATTGGAGATAGGCCCTGTTATTTAAGAACATGGCATAAATATAAAATGCCACAGGGGCTGACCTCCTGCTATAAGAATTACATTAAACGCACGGCCCAAATGCACATACATTTTGTATGGAGTACTTCAGACTAAGCGCATCGTATTTGAATTATTTCTCTTCAAATCAAATCCAAATAGGTGCTGTCATGATGAATCAGACTCAAAGCCTAATGTAAGCCAGAGAGGAGGACAGTTACTGTTTCTGAAGGTAAAAAACGGAAATGAAGGGGTCTCTGAATGTCACTTAGTGTCCGTCTAAGTAAACTGATAGACCATAAGAAAAGGTGAGCTCTTCCAAAATTTCCAGCATCGATTGTGTGAATTGTATCCGCAGCCAGTTGGAGCACTGCAGTGGCTGTGCACATTAAATGCACCATAAAAGCTTAATCACAGACGCTTCACCTTAACCCTTCTTCTCTGTCCACTTTCCTCTCGAAAGACATTTCCCACAAAAGCACACATGCACACTTTATCCATGAAACACCAAAAAGAGGCAACCAATCAGAAACAAGGAAAGAAAATTAAGGTAAGCCTGGCACCAGATGCCTGGCCATTTTCAAGCGATTTGGTAATGGGGAGCAGGAGTTTAAACACCTGGCCTCTGTTTAGTCAGGAGGACATGTCAGCTTCCCAAGTGGTAAACACTGAGAAATGTTATCGATCCAGATTGGGAATGTGGCAGCGCTGTAGCCTCTTAAAGAGATAGGATGTGATTTTGGTTCACATACACAGGAGGACCAGCAAATGTGTCGCATTCTGAAAATGTCGCGTACCTGAGCAGAAAGGGTCGTGGCGTCCATATGGGAAGTTCGAGGGCTGTGGCTGGCAATACAGAATATTTAATATTTCATACCGACGTCTCAGGAATAAACCTCGTTGTTCACTGAGTTTATGTGCCCCAGTGAGGGAGAAATGTAACCTTTTTAGGCCGGCAAGTGCTGTGTTTGATTTATCGGCAACGCAGCACGGCTGTGTCGAAAAAATACTGCGAGCCGCTCATGGCTACTGCTCTTGAAGGTTTTACTGTCCTCTGTTGCGAATGGATTCAGGGCTGCAAGTTTGCCTACGTAACAGAAGGGTGCCGGACTCTCGTAATTAGCTTCTGATAGCCCCCGAACAGGGAGTCGTTAAAGTAGATGAGGAATAGGACGGGTCATAGCAAATCCATCTGCACAAACTCCATTTGAAAGCCTTTATGTCACTCCAAAGACAAATTAATGGATTAATGGATCCGGAATGATCTCTTCAGTCGCACAAATATAGTCTGTATTGCGTGAAGATGGTCATCGTTGAAATGTGGTCTTCAATCAAGTCCTTATAGTTTAACTATAAATGATATTTCGAAAGTTTTCATGTGATATCCTTTAAAGAGTGTTATAATTCTCATTTTGGTTTTTGGGACAGGCTGGCACCATCAGTCATCCTCGTTGATTTATGGCTATTGATGCATGACTACTGGGTCACCGCTGCGTGAGACGCGAGAAGGTCGCTGGTGAGTGAGACGCCCACTACTGCTAGACTGCATTGAGCCCCTTATTTGTGAGCTTAAATTTGCTGTGAGCTTCACTTCACATGATGCTTTGTGGCACTGGGTCAGGATACTCTATTTGTGACCAGAAGGTTGGTGGTTTGAATCCTGGGGTCAGCAGAGGTGCCCTGGCTCCTTTAGGCATGGTGTGTGTGACTTTCCTATTCTCAGCAACAAATATTCCAGGGGGGACTGAGTAAATAGTTGGCTCACCTGTGTAGGGGTATTGTGCAAAGCAAGCTTGTGGGTAGGTGCCATTTCAAAACCACGCACAAGATATAAAAAATGCACAGAGATATTAATGTTTTTGAAACTTTATGTGACTATAGTTTGCTGGTTGTGTTCAGAACAGGTGACATGGGGATGGAAAAGGCTGTGCTATGTTTGTGTTGCTGGCTAGCTGGTAAACAATAAAGGACAGTGTCATTAGTACAGGCTAAACTACAAACTGAGTTGGTCTGCCATCTACCTCGCTGGCTAACGTTAGCTAACCAACATTAATGCAGCTTCACAGTATGTCTGTGCTGTAGCACATTGATCACACAGCTACCCAAGCAGACACGTACGTGATATATTTTGACAGTGTTAGCTTAGTGGGGCATATGTCTGTGGGACAACAACACAGAAACAATTCAGTTGCTTGTTATACTTGCAGGTGCCCTTTTACGTGGCTAGCAGCTGTAAACAGCCAAAGATGGCTAACCTTGCTTACTGCCGCTGAGATGCCAGTCGTGAATGGCACAACATGACGACTCGTAGACGATGTGCAGCGTTTTCGATAGAAGACGGGAGTGAAGAGGGATAGGGAGGGGAGTTAGAGGTGTGATGTGACAGAGAAAGCTCGCTCATTGGCCAGATTACCCTGACTGCAAGTTTAACGATGTCACTCACAGTCAATGTAGGCACATCAGTGGTTGACTGAATGATTAATTTGAACGTTACATTTTTACAAAATATTAGGTGTGCCTACCTAGGGTGAATCTCAATGCCAAGAACGCAAAGACCATGCTTGTGGTCTTGCCAAGACCAGTCTTGCTAACTTGCCTTCTAAGACAGAACTTGGGGTGCAATGAATCATGGGATTGGTCTCGTTCGGTGAGAATGCAGCCAATGTATCCTTGAAATTTGGGCTAGAGCAAGACCAACATCCAGGAATTTTTACCGTCCTCTGTACCTGTGGTCTTAGGATGGGAACTGGTCTTTGGCGATGGAAGACAATCTGATCCGGGATGCGAGGACTCAAGTATGGTGAAGAATGCATATTGAAATTCTGCTTAGCTTCAGGTGGATTACATAATCTGAACTGCAGGTGGTTTAGCTGCTAAGTACATTATTTCCAAGGTCTCTATGACTGTGGCACTGACCTCCCTTGTTTCCATCTACATCACCAAATGTGCCAATGAGATTTATATAAAGGGATAGTACATACAATTATGTACAGTACATAACACTTGATAATGATAATTAAACTGTGTCACTGATTTATGTATGTACTAAACTGTACTTTATATTGTTATGTACCGTATTACTGTAGCCTCGGTGTGTAGCAGGCTACACCGTCTAGGTCTGTGTAAGTACACTCCATGATATTCGCAAATGACGACGTCGTCTAATGACGTAGTTCTCAGAATGTTTCCCCATCGTAAGTGATGAACGGCTGTACTTATAAGGGTTTGTTTGACCTATAAACTGCCCCAAAATAGAGTTCTTCAGACCCGAGCGTTTGTTTCAGCACCTTTGTTAGTTACTAATTAAACCAGTCACCCATTCCGATGCAGAAATCAGGGTTTGCAGTAATGAGTTTTGGAAAAATGCACAGCAGTTGGGTCTCACATTCTTTAATGGAAGATAGATTATCCTGCACGTTTTAAGTAAAGAAGTTTATTGAATCTTGCATGGTTCATGGTTTCATCAAGTCTAATTCTTTTGCAATAAAACTATGCTAAACCACCCCTGGTATTATGGACATGACAGAAAACTAGTTAAAATTAGAATGAGAGATCATTTAACTGTGAAGGTAAAATGGTGTGAAACGGCTGTATCCTGAAATCAGTATGCTTTTTCCTAGGAGATGATCCATAAACCATTCAGCTATGAAAATACTGTGTGCACGATTAAACAAAACAAAAATGTTATTTCGAAAATGTGAACGTGGGCTTTTTAATGAAAAATGCCCATGAGAATGTTTAAAAACCCATTAAAACGTTTTCCTGTATAGTTTGGAAAGCAGAATCAAATGTGAATATAAAGTGCTACTTCTTTGTGGAAAGTGCTCAGATTTTTAAGAATATAGAATATTGTTACAGAACTTAGCCTACATCACGAAGAATTCAGTCTCAGTCATTCTTTCAGGAATTATTAGACTGGGGGAAAAAATCAAGATGTATGTGAACTAAACCCGCTGGCTGTTTATATGACTTTATATTTCACAAGACTGACCCGATATGTTTGACCACTTATGAATAATAAGTGAAGAATTTCTGTGACGTAGGAATGTGCCAGGCAAACCCGCACCCTGGGTGTTCAGTGAAGGGTCCAGGTTTTGTTAATCAAAACAGTAAAATATCCATTTTCCTCACCAGAAATGCTTGAAATACCTATTAAAATTCCACTGTAAAGCAAATGTTATTCTGGTTCCATGATTTCCCTTCCGGGAATCAGGCTGATGCGTTGTATAATGTTATTTTACACAGATAACTTCAATCCCTCCGTGGGCCAGCAATTGGATTTAGCGTAACACAAGTTATCCTTCAGTTTCTGAACAATAGAGTAACAGTGTGAATATTTAAGGTAGGGAAGACCACCATTAATCAAACGTACTGAATTATAAAATACAGTATTTTTTACATTTTATAGCTGCAGCATGCATGCCGATAAATCTCATAAATAAATAATTATAATATATTACAGGTTATATAACAAAGAAAGTCATCTGGATAAAATAATTCACAGCATCTGCAGAAGAGACACTATTAACTGTGTTTTGTAGCTGCGATCTTGGGATATTTTTACTTGCATTAAGTTTTTAGCGACCACTTTCAGGCTGCACCTGTTTGAGCTTCGTTCCAGGTCCTTCTCTGCCGCCTCAGGGCTGACCTGCCGCAGCTCACGCAGCAGGGCGGGGCAGGAGATGCCTCTGTGTGTACAGGAGCTCCCGGCGTGCTGCGGCGGGTGAGCCGAATGTCAAACCAGCAGGCTAATGAGGTTTTATACCGCTCCGGTCCTGTCGAAAGGTCTCGTGTTAAAGAACATCTTTGACTTCTCACGGTGCATCGTATTAAGCCAATTGCCACTCCTGTTGGTTTACTTAATCTGTATTGGGGAGATGCCCAGTAAACCGCTGTGCTGTGGAGACCAAAGGCGGCATTTTAATGGAATTTTGGCGGCGCATGTCAGGACACTGCAGCGCCGGTTTGGGTCTAATTGGGTTTGGATTCTGATCGTTCTCAGGGAAAGGAAGTTTTTCAGCACAAGCTGGTGCCTGATTTAAAAGCAGAAAAGAACAATTAGATAAAAATGCCGTATTTTTATCCACTGTACCTAAAATGATCCGTTTTTTGCATATAAAAAAGTGGTTGATATTGTGACTGCTTTGGGAAGAGTTGGTACAGGTTATAGACAGTCAGTGCTATTCTTTGCAACACGACCATCGGGATGGATGTTCCATCTCAGTGTATGAGCCACGCATCATATAGCTATAGGAGACAATAAACATATAAAGATACTTTGGTTTGGGGTTGCAGATGGAGTCCGTGCTGCTTATACCAAGTTGGTCCTTGGGAGGCAAGTTAGCAAGATTGATATTGCCAAGACCACAAGTACGATCTGTGCTTTCTTGGTATTGAGAAACACCCATAGACTATGGTAACTGGTCCAGGACAATAAAATGATTAATGGAGTCTGCTGATTCTGTGCTTGACAGGAACAAACGCCTGCAGATCTGGTTGGAGCTTAGGAGCAAAACAGTGGATGTAGTAAATGTACGATGTGGCTTTCTGCTTTGTGTAATGTGGCCACCTCCAGGTTTGTGGGTGGGCGTTGCATGTTCTCCTATGTTTCTGTGGGGCTCTTTCATGTTTTCTGATATATACCCACAGCTGAATGACAGCCAGTCCAGCTGCCCTTAATGTGTGTGTCCTGTGACAGACTGGCATCCTGTCCATGGTGCTGACACTCTGTCAGACAAGCAGTTTTGGGAAAATAGGCTGGATAGATTAACATGACTTCATGGGAGATGCAAAGACAACTTAACCTTCTGGTGACTTCATGCTGGCTGCTCAAGAAGACCAGCCACTCCACCAGCATGCAGAATGTCATCCTCAGGAGGGGGAACCTATCTGCTGAGCTCTTTCTGCACTGGTCACATGCAAGACCCTCTGAGAGCTGGATGGTGATCCAGCATCTGGTAAGTAATACAATCACATGTAAATATCAGGTCTTATTAAAACAGCCGCATTAACTGTGAACAATGGATGAACCAAGGGATCTGGTCTTGCAGAACAACGACGAGTAAATAGTGTCATCATTATTATTATTATTATTATTATTATTATTATTATTATTATTATTATTATTATTATTATTGATAATAATAATAATAATAATAATAATAATGATAATAATAATAATAATATAGTAGTTGTAGTATCTGACTCTTTCATGGTAATTTGTTCTTTGCGTGAAACAAATGATTCATCTCCAAGTACACGCATTCAGGCAGCTGTATTACCACCGAGTGACGGAAAGCACACTTGTCACTTTATATGACATTTCTATATAATTACAGCAAAAAAAACCGCTTTTGATCGGTGGACATTTCATCAGTGAATTAACTTAGGCAAAGGCGCCCTGGGCGCGCTCAGAGGCGGCGTGGGCGCGCCTGTCACTCAGCCCCCGCCGGTGCTTTGCACAAACTTGCCGCTTTTCCCCGCAGCCCGGATCTGCGCTGCGCGCCGCGGGGATGGAGGGCGCCGATCGCGGGGGGGTAACGGCGCAGACGCGCTTTGCTGAGGAGCCCGGGCGGTAGGTGAGTAGGAAACGCTGCCTGCGCGTTCGTGGGGACTGAGATGAAGGGTGTTAACGCACATTCCTCATCATCCTCACGCCCATCCTCATCGCCCTTTCCGAAAACAGCATTAATTCCGGATAATTCTGCTCATCATTAATGTTCATTTTGATTGCCGCCTTTTGAGACGCATCGGCAGGCAGGGGGATACCGGTCCTGCTTCGCTTCAATAAACCCCGGTCAGTTTCACCGTAACTTAAAACAGGTGTATAGGTGTATAAACAGCCTATTTAACTGTTTTCTTTGATTTCTGCGCTCATAGCGTGAGGCGGCACCATAATAAGGGCGTTTATTACCCTCTATACGTAGATGAAGTAGTTTTAAACGCAAGTTTATATGGACGTATATATGCCTGAACTTTATTATATTTTTCCCGTATGAATTTCACAATGCAGCTCTTAGCTTCTCTGCAAATGTAATCGTCGCAGAAATGCTTAGAATTTTATGGGCTGTGCACGATTGTTATTAATTTAAAATGCAGAAATGTATAGACACGACTTTACAGAAATGCGTTTTATTCATTTAAATATCCATGTCTGTTCAGCACAGAGGATCCAACGACTGAAATTTTCTTCCGTTTCAGAATTTTGTAATTGCAATATCTATCGCGCAATGGGTCGTATTAAAACTCCACTAAATCACTTTTAGGAATGCCATAAATCGTCTTTTATCGCTTCGCGTGTACGATCAATAACTAGTAATGAAACCCGCGCTGTTTCCTTTTCTCACCTTTTATATCAGGGCGCCGCAAACTGGATGTTAGTGAGGCACATATCTCAAGCAGCGCCTGATTCCGGACGTTATTTTGTTTTGGAACCTTCTCTCTAAATGAATCACTTACGTTTCATTTTAACCCCGAACACAGTTTTGTCAAATACGTGGGCTGTAAGCTAGAATTGTCCCAAAAATCCTCAACGAGTTGAGGTGCTGTCATACTCATTACCGAGCGCAGTTCTACCTAATGAGACGCGTGATGACTCACCTGTGTCCCCAGGTTCTGTGGCTGCCTGAGTAAAGCTAGTCAATGGATCCCCAGAGTCAGGCGAACGTGACCCAAGACGACCTTTTTGGGTCGGACACAAATTCCAGCAAGTGCTGTTTGTCTACGTCGGCGGTGCTGACGGAGGGCGCCCTAGAGGACAGCACAAAGCTGGTGGGCGTGCAGGTGGTGCTCATCCTGGCATACAGCACCATCATCCTGCTGGGTGTCACCGGGAACTCCCTCGTCATGTACGTCGTGTACAAGTTCAAGACGCTGCGGACGGTCACTAACTTTTTCATAGCCAACCTGGCAGTGGCCGATTTGCTGGTGAACACCTTATGTTTACCGTTCACCCTGGTTTACACCCTCCTGGAAGAATGGAAGTTTGGACAAGTTCTGTGCTTCATGCTGCCCTACGCCCAGGGCCTGGCGGTGCACGTTTCCACGGTGACCTTGAATGTCATAGCCTTAGACAGACACAGGTGCATCGTGTATCACCTGGAGACCAAGATGTCCAAGGACATGTGTTTTGTGGTCATCGGCATAACATGGACCATCAGCGCCGTGCTGGCCAGTCCGTTGGCGATTTTCCGGGAATACACCACGTTCGACTTCTCGCCAGAGCAGTCCATCCAGGTGTGTACGGAGAAGTGGCCCGGTAGCAACCGGGACGGCACCGTGTACAGCATCTCCGCGGTCATCCTGCAGTACGTGCTGCCTCTGTCCATCATCTCCTTCGCCTACGTGCGCATCTGGAGTAAACTCAAGAACCACGTCAGCCCGGGGGCGAGGAACGACCGCCACCATAGGCGGAAGAAGACCACCAAGATGCTGGTCACCATGGTGGTGGTCTTTGCTGTCAGTTGGCTGCCTTTCCATGCCTTCCAGCTGGCCACTGATATCGACAGCAGCGTGCTAGACATGAAGGACTTCAAACTGCTCTACACGGTGTTCCACATCATAGCCATGTGCTCCACCTTCACCAACCCCATCCTTTACGGCTGGATGAACAACAACTACAGGGCGGCTTTCATGGCAGTGTTTAAATGTGAGCGCAGACCGCACTCTGTCCACCAGGAGGCTCACAGCAGAGTCCTCGCCAAAAGGCCACCAGACTCTCACGACCCGGACTTAAATGCAACAAATGTTTAAATGTATGGCTTGAATTCTGCTGAATATTTTACCCACTGTAAATGCCTTTGGATGTATGATTTAATGGCTCTTTGTGGCGCTAGCTTTTGCCCCAGCTTAACCTCGTATATATGGTTTGGTCACTGCTGCAAAATGAATGTATTACATGTTCATATCTAGTGTGTAAATGCGCAAAAACAATTGCAAACCATGCAAAATGTTACTGCAAATAAAACGATCTTATTATTTGGAATGTGTTCTGCCATGTGGCGTGTATCAGTCAGACCGTGATAAAAACACACTTATAAAGAGCAGGAATGCAGAGCAGGACTAGAACACGGTGCAAAATGCATTTCTGCAAATGCGATTCTGAACTGTACTTGAAATTCTCACTAAGTTACAGTTCATTTATAATTTCAACATGTTCCACTCCATTCCATGTGTCCCATAACGTATAATGAATTGTTCAATGACTCTTACTTGAAGTAATTATCTGTAATGGTTTCTGCATCCCTGCTTTGCAATAATGCAGTTTCTAACTGTAGATAACAGGCTTCAAAAAGAAAAAAAAATCACATCACACTGTGGAAAATGTATAAAATACCTAATGTACATTTAGAACAATTTTCTAAATATGGCAAAAATATGTTAAAAAAATATGGCAAACATGTGAACCATTAGCCATCATTGACGAGTATTGCAGCCTTTAGCCTAAATAATGAGGTAATAGCCTAATGGATAATACATCATTGTTAGTTTGGGAGAACACATTATCATGGACATAGAGGAAATTGGAAGGGAATATTGGATTATACAAATATAGCCGACGAGAGGGCATCGATTCAGTTTAAGTAATCCATCCACAGTAATTATGAAAAGACTAATGCATTTTTTCATTTAAACTGGTATCAAAGATTAAAAGCTAGTTTCATTAATCCAAGATTAAAATCTTAGCTAGTTCTATTAATCTAGCATGTGGTTTTAATTTGGGAACCGGAGCCCAGCCGTAACCTGAGTTGTCTAAAATAACCTAATAGGAAATGTAACAAATTTAACAAAATTAATCAAATTATTGTTATTCATATAAACAAATGTTCTCAATAGTCTGAAATAAGTCAATTTCATGAATGCTGCTGTATATTTTGAAATGTTTACACATTGAATGTCTCAAGCCGCATAGCAAGTCTTTTGTTTGTTATAGAACAGAACAGTGATATTGATCCCGGTGGGGATTTTCGCTTCTCTCATTCTGCTCTCTCTGTATGTCCATTTTTACAAATTAATTGCTTGATACTAATAAAATTGTTTTGTAAATACATCCCATATAAGTTTTGTTTTTTATAGGTCGTTAAAGCTTTATTAGTAATTATTCCGTTAATCATAAGATTGTAAACAGTAACGTAGCGGTGACCCGGATCCACTGACGACAGCCCACAGGGAACCGAGAATCCCCCCCTGAATGTCAGAGGGAGTAGGGCCAGCTTCTCTGCTGAATCTGAACTCCCCAGGGCGGCACACTCACCCTAATCCTAAAGTGCCCAGATAAATACGGGGCCAAGAAGCACAAGCCAGGGCTCCAGCCCTTCCCCGAGGGCAAAGGATGGTGCAAAGGATGTTTCGGATAAAACTGCCCAATCTCGTTCAGTTAATGGAATTGCCCAGACTATGTGGCTCTTTGCTGCGAGACCCAGACTTGGCCTGGAATTCGTGCATGTGGGATTCGGGCCCCATCAATCACTTAGAAAATCATTTCTTGGCTGGTAAATCTCACTTTTAAATAATTTGTCCAGCCACCATGAATTAGAGATGAGGGACTCCATGGTCAATAGAAGTTAATTCCTCTTTGGGTTGGGTTACGAAATGATGGTGTTACAAGGACTCTGACCTAATGAACTAAACGAGCCAGGAAAATTAGATAATAATTTAGGGTTGAGTCACCGAATGCAGAGCCAGTGAGTCGGGTATTCAGGCCATTGATACAGTGTAAAGATGTGTGGCGATTTGCTTTGCACCGTATTGTGAGCTACTTAGCATTCCAGACATAAATTTTCTCATACATTTGTCCCACTTCTATGCAGGTGGGACTGTGCTTGAATCTTGTAAGCAACTTTAAAGCAGACAGACAGACCTGTATAATAATTCCTGCATCTGTTAATCTGCGCAAACCCATAGACAAAAGACAGATAAGAATAGTAATCTTCTGTTTCTTTAATGCAGTGTGTCCATGGGAATTTTTGCACATTCCTCCAGAAGAGCATTTGTGAGTTCAGGCACTGATGTTGGACGTGAAGGCCTGGCTCGCAATCTCCATTCTAGTTCATCCCAAAGCTGTTTGATTGCATTGAGGTCAAGACTCTTTGTGGGCCAGTCAATGTCTTCCACACCAAACTCACCCAACCATGTCTTTTCAGACCTCGCTTTGTGCATGTAAACCTGACTGCATGGCTAGGTGCTTGATTTTACACACCTGTGGCAATGGGTCTGAATGAAACACCTGGATTTAGTGATTAAGAGGTGGGTCCCAATACAGTTGTCCGTATAGCGTATATACAGTTGAGAGTGAAGCTTAAGGTCCGAGTGCAGGATCGGCTGTTTATCCAGTGCCCCTGGAGTGTTTCGTGGGGGGGGTGACCATTGTGCTGAGGATGGGATTCGAGTCAGCAATCTTCCGATCACAGGCACAGAGACCGAATGCACTGACCCACTCACTACCCCCCCAGTACCAGAGTATTTAAGGGTAAAATCCATATTACAGGCTTATGACTGGTTTAGCCTTGATGGGGTCACGGGGTCTGGCCTGAAGCCTATCCCAGGAATGCACTGGATGGAATTCCAGTTGGGCACACACTTGCAGATCTTCCTCCCCACCGCCTCGGGACACTGGCCAGGCACTGGTTCGCTTATTAGCTCTATATATTCTGCCTGCTTCTTCCAGATTGTGCAGATTAAATATGGCTGCCACCACATCTATTAGGGGAGCGTCGTGTGTCAGGACACAGGAGGCAAGCTTCAGTGTTTGTGAAACCAGCTGTGAGCCACAGTCTGCTCGTTCATTAGCAGGTCTACATGCGGACCTCTGGTGCCAGAAATGGCCATTATGGGAAGTGTGGTGTAATTCATACACAGTGCAGGGCGCGGAATACATGGCAGCCTGCTGTCGGCCATGCACCATAACGCCAGAGCTCATTTAAGGCACTGCCTGTAATTCTTCTGGTCGGCTGGATGCTCTTGACTTCATATCAGGAGGATATTTTTATCAGTCGCGGTACCTTGTTGACCTGGGGTAGGGGGAGCTGTTGTGAGTAACAGAACACTAGTTTGTCTATCGCAGTCTCTGTTGACACGCTATCCAATCTGCCGTTCTGCTTCCCAAAGAAGAATCACATTCAGAAGTCAGTCCCAACGACGTTCTTTAATATCTCCTCCAGTGTTCCCCATTAATCTGCACACTGATCAGTTTAATTGCAATGAAACTCTTGTATCATTATGGCCATATTTTTACACCCAGTATGAAGCAAACTGTGGGCCCATGGCTCTAATTTCTGCAGGAGAGTGACGAGGTTATTTGTGTTCCTGTATTCATTATTCATGAATCTTTGGAAAGCTTGAGAGAGATCGCCGTCAAGGACTTTGGCAGGGCTCTTACTCGGATTCTCTTCTCATTTACCCAGCCACCAGGGTGGGAAATGAGATACACAAAATAATACTGGAAATATTTACATTACCAGTTAGTGGTGAGGAATATATTGTGCTGCACTATCACTCATAAACATAATCCGCTTATAAAAACATGCATCCAGAGAAGCAAATACATGTATTTAAAACGGAAAAATATGAAATTCGGAATGTGATGTTTTACATCCCGTGAACCTGCAGTAAGTGAGTACATGTTTGGAAGATGGATGTATGGAATGTTTAACGTACATTGTAACATTACCCTCCTCTGAACATTCACAAAAAGTGATATATTGTGCAATAAAAAAGTAAGTTTTTTTTAACTGCAGAATAGAAATGTATTTGAGAAGGATACGTGATATATGATTAAAATCTCACTAATGGTGATCTGATTAATTTCAGAGTGTGATTACATCTAGATTCACTGAAAGGAGGTGAGGATGGAAGGATGAGGATAGATAGATGAGAATGGAAAGATGAGGATGATAGATGAGGATGTCGATGATGGATAAATGAGAATGGATGGGTGATTATGATGAGGATGGATAGATGAGCATGGATAGATGGATTGATGAGCATGGATAGATCGATAGATGAGGATGGATAGATGGATAGATGAGGATGGATAGATGAGCATGGTTAGATGGATAGATGAGCATGGATAGATGAGGATGGATAGATGAGCATGGATAGATGGATAGATGAGGATGGATAGATGAGCATGGTTAGATGGATAGATGAGGATGATAGATGAGGATGGATAGATGGATAGATGAGGATGGATAGATGAGCATGGATAGATGAGCATGGATAGATGGATAGATGAGGATGAT
>JAAGVU020000015.1:4576268-4596986 GCA_011763525.2 Mormyrus iriodes | reverse complement strand
GATGGATAGATGAGGATGGATAGATGAGGATGGATAGATGAGCATGGATAGATGGATAGATGAGGATGGATAGATGAGCATGCACAGATAATCCTTCCGCAGGCCATCTGCTTAAATCTGACCTTGATTCCCATTGGATGTATGCCTATACACAGAGTACTGAGCAGCCTGTTAGTCTTACAGACAGACATTATAGATGTGAAAGGTGCCTTATTAAGGAGACATAGTGCTGAAGAGGAGCATTCATTTCAGGCCAGATCTGATAACTGCCCCATTTGTAAGCCATGTAGCCCCAACTGTCTCCAGCCTGTTTCCAATGTTAGCAGTTAATAAACCATGATTCCTGGGCCAGAGTCGCTCATACTTTAAACCCCCAGCTCACTGGCCACTGATCCATATCAAGATTAGCTTCTCTCCTTACAACAGCGCATCAGCTGATACAGACAAGGTGTCCAACCTGATAGAAAAGCTAAGCTTCCTCTACTATCAGTGGAAAGCCTCCCCTGAGACACATTCCCGTGGTATCTGACAGCGCGGAGCCGTAGGATACCTTTGCTGGCGATAAAAGGTGCTTTGAGCCGAAAGGCTCCGGCTTGTTTGTCTGGCACCTTTAAGACAATACGGGAGATGAAAGAGAAGCCTATTGTAGAAACACAATGAAGGCAAAACAAAATGTCAGAGTTTAATAGCGTCTGGCCTCTTGGCCGTACGTGTCGTATAAAGGGCGTATGACCTGTAGCAGTCAGTACACAGCTTGCATGAACATAGCCCCCAAATATATAGGAGGATTACTATAATTATTAGTTACCTGGTTTTTATATGTGGGTTAATAATGATTAGAGAAGAATGAGCCGGTGTAAATAAATATTTCATAAAATATCAAACAATCAATGCGAAAAAAGTTATGTCGCCAACCACAGAAGCAATTTGCCCCGCGGATATACGGTTATTATGCTCCGGCCGGTGTCCTGACCCAGCGCCTCGGCTCTGAATAGTCGGGAAGATCTGATTTACATCTTGAGGCGAAGGTGATGACAAGCGGAGATAAAGAGGGAGAGGATGGCAGTATATCTGCCCGGATATGGGACATGCAGCTGGTCTGCAGGCAGGCGAGAGAGTCCACGCTTCACCCACTTCCCTGCATCGCCGGACTGCGCTGGGGCGTTTCCCAGGTCTCTGCATTCTCTTGATAAGAAGGTCTCCGTTTTGTGTTGTGATAAAGGGGCTCGTCTGCTGGGGTTCCTTTCTGTGCCTCAGGGTTTGCGTCCTTTAACGTCTCTTAGTGCGCTCTTATGCGAAAGGAGTGCAGAAGGTGGAAGACAGGGGGCGTCCCTGTGATGCAATGCTAGAGACTCCAAAGCAGTACTTCAAACCCCTGGGATAACACTAACACAGTGTTAATAAGCACCAAAGTAAAACCAATAGCAGGTAACTAATGTATTTAATTTACAAAGTTAAAGTGAATCTGTCTCTAAGCAGCATGTCCTAATGTCACGCGAACAGGCCGTCGCTGAAGCGAGTTCTGCAGACTCGTGCATTTCCTCTCGCTGCATGGATTGTCGGGAAGGAAGCAGATATCGGCAGGAATCTCTGCTGGAAAAAAACAGCACAGATAAGCAGGATCTCGATGCTGATCTATGCTGGTTAGTGCTGGTATGGTGCTGGTTGGTGCTGATTTGGTACTGGTTGGTGCTGGTTTGGTGCTAGTTTGGTGCTGATTTGGTGCTGGTTAGTGCTGGTTTGGTGCTGGTGTAGTTGGTGGTCCAGCATAGCTGTGCCGGTCTAATTGCACATGAAGCTGGTCCACCAGCACCAAAGCACAGAGTATGCTGGTGTAACTGGCCTGCATTATGCTGTTTCACACTGGTAACCATCTATGCTGGTCTATGCTAAAAACCAGCTTGTGCTGGTAGCTGGTTTTAGCTGGTCTACGATGGTCTTAGATGGTCTTAGATGCTCATGTCTCAGCTCTTGCTGCTCTTTGAAGGTTTAGGTGGGTGGGCGACCAGTTGATCATGCTGGTGTCGCCAGCTAAACCAGCTAGAATGACCGTCATAAGCTGGTATGACCAGATAAGTCATCAAACCATCGTGTGGGAACATACCTTAAGCTGGTCAACTATCATAAATTGGTCAACCAACTTAAGCTGGTCAAACTGGTATTTTCAGCATGGGTGTCACTGGAAAGTTGCTGTTTCTCTACAGATACTCTATTGTGAGGGAATTTAAGAACTGCTGAGGTAAAGTTGTTAAACTGGGTGAAAGCTGGATAAAAAGTGCAGAAAACGGGCGCTGTGGATTTCAGAAGCACAATGAGCAATAGAGTAGCTCCCCCTATTGGTTATAGACTGCATTGCGACTGCTTTGGGATTCCGGGAAACATCAATTCTCCGTAATACAGTACAGACATTGTGCATTTTTTTTGTAATACATATGTGTAATGTAAGGTTCTTGGTGTTTATGTATTTTCATGCATCCATCACATCCATATATCTCTGCATTCTAAACCACAAGCTGAGGAGGTGGCTACGCCAGAGGCGGCGGACAGTGATAAATCGCAGTGTCGGAATAAAGCCAGATGAAGGGTTCCTGTAGTTAGAATAGCCTTAGCCACATTTTATTTTTAGCTGTCTGTAGTGTTTCTTTTGTTCTCTGGTGTTGGCCAGGAAAAACCTGGACTGCTGCATCCCCCACGGAGGCCTGAAGCTCTGCAGGAAAGCAGTCAGGGTGGAATAAGGGCCTGAGCCCGTGTGCGTGTCAAAGTGCTTATTACGCGGCTTCCGGTCTTATTCCTTCCAGGCTGATTCACACATACCTGCATAATCCTTTCGGCTGTCCTGGGATGGTGTATTTTGTTTTGCTTTGGCTTGATTTCTTGCTCAAAATAATACATGGCAGAGACACTGACTCTGGGAACAAAACGTACCGTGCGCGTTATCTGCGAGGGAGCGATAAGCGGCGTGACACGGTGACACCGAATCTAGTGTCAGCTCACTCAGGCATCGTTCATTGTCTTCATATTTCTTATGAGAAATGCTGCACTAAAATATGTAAATATACGACTTTATTCAGGGCTGCCAACTCCCGCTTTCAGATTCACACGCTCAGGCAAGAAATCTTTCGGCAAATCTGTATTTTTCCATTATAAACCCAAAATTTGCTACATCAAAAGCGTTTGGGCAGTTTGAAAACGTAACATACTATTTGCAAGGTAATGAAACTGTTACATGCATGTAAATGCGTGTGCATGTGTGGGTAGACTTGTCTTGAACTGAAAATCTCATTCCAGCCAGCGGACCGAAGGGGATCTGCGGTGATACTGACCCTAGAACTGGTGTATTAGTTCCATAAAATATACAAATATTGGGAACCAGCATTTACTGAGTATTAAACACATTGAGAGCAGTTTGGAGGATGGATAGATGAGGATGGATAGATAACTAGTTTGGAGCAAGTTATATTTGCTAAATTGATTGATTAGCAGGTGAAAACGTTTTAATATGGTTTATGGGTACGCAATTTTCTAGTTGAATTTCTACTTCTAAATGAGTGAAATTCATACATTGTTAAATTAATTCTTGGTGTCATACGCATCCATCCATCCATCCAATTTCCAGAACCGCTTATTCCATTTCGGGTCGCGGGGTGTCCGGAGCCTATCCCGGAGGCTGCGGGCGCAAGGCAGGGAAGAACCCAGGATGGGGAGCCAACCCATCGCTGGGCACACTCACACCCCATTCACGCACACATTGGTGTCATACCATTGGTTTACATTTTAGAGTTAAAACATAGACCTTTAAAAATCTGATTAGTTGCAATCAAAATGGGAATTTGTTATTTATTGTCCACTGTTATGGGAAGCAGGAATTCAGAGGAAATGCACCTTCGAGTCACCCAGTCCAGTCTATCACATCTGTGTGTGGCCACGGTCTGTTCAGGAAGCTTCTTCGGGGGGCGGCTCATACCTTCTAAGCACTAATCAGCAGCTGATGAAAATCAGATCTCCACTGATACCTACGGCTGATCTCAGTATCAAGGAGTACAAACCCTTTGTTGTGTCAAAGCCTGCAATTCGCCATCTGCTGTAACATTTATCCAGATATATGGAAACAAACAAAAATCATCGCATGAAATCATACGGTGCCAATTATTTTCAGGCACAAACACAGTTTACGTGAAATCGCGCACGTGCTTGTAGATGATGACCTTGGCCGTGGAGTTTGTATACGGACGGTTCAGGTATATGGGCGCGTGTCATGCGAGAAGATCAACCTTTAGCTTGTTATGAAACGACGCAAGCTAACAGGCTAATAAATTACAGTTAATCTCACAAGGCAAATTTATTTAAACGGGCAAAAAAAAAATAATCCATTGAGCAAGACTTTGTCAGTAGAATTCAGGCAGGCAAACATGACCTTTGGGTAATGAATCGCCAGGGAAAAGGATAGATGTGCGTGGACCTATCAGGTAAAAGCAGCCACACTTCATTTTAATCATGGCACCAGAAAGAGTAAAAATTATTTGGATCTGTGGTGAGTATCCTGCAAATAATAATAATAATAATAATAATAATAATAATAACTGATACTTTATTGATCCCCATGGGGAAATTCTCTTTACACCTCCCCCAACTGTCTCTCTGTGGGTGATACACTAAAGTATTATGACAAGGACACCTTTTTACTAGTTTATCCATCCATCCATCCTTCCATCAAGCTTCTACTTAACAAGTGTAGCGTTATGGGGACCAACTTATCAGTTTTACCTTTAATATTGTTTTTGCATAACGTTTTAATAATATCTGAAAAATATGTATGTGTGCATGTTTGTGCTGGAGACTTTCTTCTGGTGTATTTTGGAGGAAAGATTTTGTTAGCAGGTAAAGATTGTTGTAAACTAACATGCTCTTCATTTTGTTACCATGCAGCCATTTTCGGGTCCTTCACAGAGAAGTTTACTAATTAACCAAACTTTAAACATTTGCTCTCATTACCTCTGGCCTACTCAGTTTAAAGACCTAAAACTGAGTTTAAAGTTATTTATTATCAAATTATAAAATGATCCCATTTTTTAATAATGCCGCAGTTAATATTTTGCTGCAATTTAAGCATTAAACAGTAAACCGGAGGCTTGTTTTAACAGTAGCTGTTTTATTTCCATTTCACTCACCAGTTCGCCTAACTTTGTGTATTTGGGCTGACATTTCTGCCTTATGGTAAGGTTAGCATTAGCCTTACTGTTAGCGTATGGCATTAGTATGCAGACGGCACTGCAGGAATAGCAGCTTGGAATTTGGTGCAGAGTTTATGTTCATGGGACTGTTTATGTTCCCACTGCGTCTGAGATTGGAGGTGAGGCTGGCAGGGGAATGTCCTGTCCGGTAGGTGTGGCATGCGGCACTATCTCCCGGCAAGTTGGTCAGCTAGCTAACGGGCGGACCCAAGAAATTCCCAGACAGCTTGTATAGAGTTGAATTGAATAGAATTCCTTTATTGTCACTGTATACAGTACAGGCATGAGACGTCATTGTCAAGCTGTAATTGATGCTCAAGGGCACATGACACGTTATTGAGACATTGACATTTTTTGTTGTGGTATACTCACCACGGTTGTTGGCTTTTGTTTCAGTAAATTGTTTGAGATGAGGAAATCACCATTGCATGCTTCTACTTAAATGGCACTTTCATGATATAGTATCACTGTAGTGTGAACTTTTTACGTTTTCCATAAATTTCACCCGAAAGCCAAATATCCCTAACTCCCTAACTTTTTGTGAGTAGTGTATATCCTTCCATCCATCCATCCATCCATCCATTCATTCGTCTGTCTCTTCACCTTTCCATCTTTACTCTCTCTCTCTCTCACACACACACACACAGTGCCAATTCACCTAACTGCATGTTTTTAGACTGAAGGTAGAAACTGAGTTGGAACACACCAAAAAATGGGAATAGGAATAGGATGTATTCTTCAAGATACAGTGAAAATAATCCTATCAAAGATGGAGCTGGATATTTTGTTTTTTCTCTGCCATTGGCACGCTCTTCCCTCTGATAAGAAAAGCAAAGTACAGATGATTCCAGACAGCAGCCGAAATCAGTGCACGTTTTTTTCTGTTTGAGTTACCTGTGGTGGGCAGAGCCGACAGATACACCAATGATTGGATAAGGCAAATGCTTAAATGGTCATTTTCTCCTCAATGCTGGGTTACTTTCTGAAACAGAGGTGGAAAAAAAACTGGTCTCGTTCATTTTATTAATCATGAGCGGATGCCCTTATTTTGGAAGCAAACATCTGTATGTATATCTTTAATTGCATTTCTTGTTGCTCATGCTTTGTCAGGCTTGTCTTGTCTGTATAAATACCGTATTTGTTTGATTTATATTTTCCTCCTTGCTTGTTTTTTTACTTAAATGTGAACCATGCATGTATTTGTCCCCGTGTCACCGTTTCAATCAATTTCATTTAACTCGATGTCTGGTTGTTTTGTAAATGACGTATACCATGAATCCTAGATCATCGCAGAAGTTTAACCTAAAAGAGGAGGATGATGATGATTCTCAAGAGGGCGTCAACAAAGCCAGCAAGGGGGGCATCGTCTACGGGGACTACTTACAAGTAAAATCCGGCTCCCCTCAGTTACCTGGTTTCAATACGTTCTTACTTTACTGACCCGTACAGAGCGAGCAGGGAAATGGCTGGAGGAAATGAGGTATAAATAATGGACATTTGATTTACAGCTGGACAAAATAATGTCAGCGCAAGTCCTGCAGAGTGAACTCGGGGGCAACAAGATCCACGATGAGCATCTCTTCATTGTCACCCACCAAGGTGGAGTATCGCAAACGAACCGCCTGCTTCGCACAGTTAGATCAGTAAATTTTTATAATTAAAACAGTGTTTTTCCTCAGTCTGACTTCTATAAAAAATGTGTTGTATCATCTTATGCAGTTTGTAAGCACGCAGAATATATTTAACCATGGCTGTGTGTTTAGCTGTTTCGTGTTTTCTTTCCAGCTTATGAACTCTGGTTCAAACAGATTCTTTGGGAACTTGACTCAGTGAGAAATATTTTCATAAGCGGTCATGTGAGTACTGCAGCGTTTTAAACTTCCCACTAATTACCACACCGGTAAGACTGTGTGTTTTCTGTACTGTGACTTAATGTAAAAAGGAAGGAAATCTCAATATTTGAAATGATCTTAAAGCTAGATATCGCAGGCTACAGGTTATTAGTAAACAACGTCATCCTTAAATATCGTGTGTCTGCAGGTGAGAGACGAGAGGAACATGCTGAAGGTGGTAACTCGGATGAACAGGATAGTGATGGTTTTCCGGCTGCTGGTGGATCAGTTTGCGGTCCTGGAGACAATGACAGCGCTGGACTTCTTCGATTTCAGGCAAGCAGGGGGTCTCAGTCGTCAAAGTCAAAAGTCAGAGTATCTTTATTGTCATCTTCAGCTATGCGATCCATGGGTCAGACCCTGAGGTGACATCTGCAAAGAGTCAGTAGGAAACAATATAAATATGTACGACATTTAATGACATACTGAGACATTGACATAAGGAATGACAGAAAAATAAAGTTAAAAAAGTTTAAAAAGTAGTTTTAAAAACATGCTATTTAAAAACATCACATGAATAGCGTTCCGGAGGGTCTTAGGCTAAATGTACAGTACAATCTCGCGTTTTGAAGTCCGTAGTGGCCAAAATTGTGTAAACGCAGCATTTTGGGCATTACGCTTTAAAAATTACTGCACGAATATTGGCGGTAATGTTTCTAAACAAAGAATGTTACAAATGCCATGCATTGGACGATAAAATAAGTAACTGGAATAAAGTTCTGCGATCTCTAAAAATTGGAAGCGTTTCCACAATTTTGTCCACTAGTGGACAGTGGATGTGACAGTATAGTGGGGCATGAGCTGCTGTTCCCCCTTAAATCCAGTGTTTATAACTTGGCTTTTTCTTCCTTTGCATCCAGAGAGTACCTGGCACCTGCCTCTGGTTTCCAGAGCCTCCAGTTCAGACTTCTGGAGAACAAGATAGGTGTTCCAGACAGCCAGAGGGTGCCCTACAACCGGAATCACTACAGGGACCACTTCCGGGGCAAGGAGAGCGAGATGCTGCTCTGTTCCCAGCAGGAGCCCACTCTGCTGCTGCTAGTGGAGGTGTCGTCAGCATCTGGGGGGGCCTGGGGGGGTCACACTTTACTTGGGGGGGGGCACAAGTAACATAGTAACTCTGTTACTACTGAAGTATAATCATGAACTAATATAGTAACTGCATGAAATACTTGAACTGTTATGATTAATGATGAATGAACATGGGATCAGTATGTAACTAACATTTAGTTTCTGGTTAATTAATACATTAATACAAAGTAAGAGTGCACTGCTACATTATCGGTGCCTGTTACCGTTTGTGACCAACACCAGTGCTTGGTTTGAGTGCTGGTACCCATATCTCACATGGATGGCAGCCTTTTGCATACGCTAGAGCCTCACTGAGTTCTCGCCCCTTAGCAGAACATCTGAAAGCCCATTTCCACTGGGGGCACCATTTGGTAGATCATTTCAGGAACAGACCAAGGCTTGAGAAATTGAATTTCATATGTCCTAATATTTTCAGTTCAAGCAGGGGATTTATCTGCCTTAACTTTGAACAAGCTGCTCATTTATATTGCAGTACTTTGACGAAAGGCTCTCTGGATGATTTCATTTGCTCAGAAATGGCTGGAGAGAACTCCTGGCCTTGAAGATGATGGGTTCAACTTCTGGGGCAAACTGCAGAAAAATATTGAAGAAGGACTGAGAGTGCAGCAGGAGAAGCTTGAGGTGTGGATCCTTCGGGGTGAAACGGCTAATCGCAGGAACTTTAGCTGCTTACTAGACCGGCAGCGTCATGTGACCGTGATGTACACATCTTCTGACAGCAAAAAGCAGATTCAGAGGAAACGAAGGAACTGATGACTGAACATCAAAAGCAGGTGGAGATCTTCAGGGCGTTGTTTGACCAAAGGCGGCATGAGCACCTTTTAAGCAAAGGTCAGTGCCTTCACAGCCTTATACTTATTGAATACCACCACTATGGACAATGATGAATATCCACTTATTACTGGTCAAGCCTTACTCTAATAAAAATAAGATCTGATTAATGTACATTTTTCATGGTTTGGTTAGTAGTGTATTGTTAGAGTGCAGACACACAAACAACAAATTATTACTTATTTAATTGACTTTGTAATTTTTTTTCTGCAAATGTCATCGATTGCAAACAGCATCGATCAATCCCATACTCCTTTGCTTCTGTATTTGCATTAGGTGAACGAAGGCTGTCTTACAAGGCACTGCAGGGGGCGCTGATGATCTACTTTTACAGGTAGGGGTTTGCGTCGCGGTGTGCCATGGGCCATTGGCGTACGCAGTTCCTCCGTTTCACCTTACTCTGGGCTTTCTGTCTGCACTGCTGCAGGGAAGAGCCTCGTTTCCAGGTCCCGTTTCAGCTTCTGACCTACCTGATGGACATCGACACTCTCATGACCAAGTGGAGATGTAAGTATCTGCCCGAGATGGCAGCAAGCTGGATCTCCTCTTTTGTGGCATATTCATATGGAGCTTCGGCAAACGTGCAGTTTCTTCAGTCCTCACTTATTTTTTCGGTATATTTTAGACAATCATGTCTGCACAGTGCATCGGATGATCGGTAGCAAGGCTGGCACCGGAGGATCATCAGGGTATCACTACTTACGCTCCACCATCAGGTATGTCTCCTGAAATAATGCACAATGTGTGATTTGCAGACATATGAGTGCAGTAGCATTAGAATTATTATTTTCCCATATCCCATCTTACTTTCCACTGAGACACACACAGACAAGAGTGAAGCCAGCCATCCACAAACCACACCCCAAAATGCGAGTTAAAAATATTTCTGATATGCGGTCAAATCAAAATCCGGGTTCTTTCAAGATGAATTGCCGTATACAGTCTAACCTAGAAAATAAGAGCTGAAACAGGTAGGGATGGACAAAATAATGCTCTATGAACCGTTTGCTGTATTTTCTGACTCCACTAGATGGTGCTCTTGGTTTGCATTGGGGCATGTTTTGTGCCCTTTTTCGAACAGAGAGAACCATCTAGTGAGGTCAAAAAATGCAGTAAATTGTTCATGAAGCATCATTTTGTCTATCATTAGTATCAGGACACTTAATAAGGATTACTTGAAGTAATGATCGGGTTAAGTATATTCACAAATTAGAGGAAAAACCAGAGGAGTTGAGGTGGGTGGACCCAAGTTGACGTTCATCTTCCTTCTGTTGTCAAAGTGATCGCTACAAGGTATTTGTGGACCTTTTCAACTTGGCCACCTTCTTGGTGCCGCGGGAATGGGTGCCGAAGCTGAACCCCACGGTGCACACCTTTCTCTACACAGCGGAGTGCTGTGACAGCTCCTACTGCAGCAGTGAGGACTCCGACTAGGAGGCGGAAACATGCCCAAGCCAGAGTCTGTTTACATACTGTCAATTAGTGATAGACAAAATGATGCCATTGATGAACCAAAATGAACCATGTGCTGGATTTTTTGACCCCAATAGATGGTGCTCTTGATTTGCTTTGGGGCATGTTTTGTGCCCATTTTTGAACAGAGAGCACCATCTAGTGGGGTCAAAAAATACAGCACATGGTTCATGAAGTGTCATTTTGTCCATCACTACTGCCAGTACAGGCAGAAAAGCAGGCAGCCCGTGGCACTGTAACTAATGTACATACTATCAGCAATACTCAAACACAGCAGAATCGTGTTTATTTGGAAATGAGTCCTGCCTACACAGGACTATTAAACTGTAAAAAGTTTTGAAATTTTCTTACAATATTCATATTCAGCATTGATTACTTTTAAAATATACTTTTTTTCTTGGTATAATGTGTATTTGTTTCATTGTTTCATCTAATATTTTTTAGTATTACTGAAGTTCATAAAAATCTGTTTAGAAGATTTTATGATTGCTGTCCTTGTTTTGTGTATGATTAACCAATTCCACAAAATCTCCACAAAATAAGATATGTCTTGAATGCCTGTGCTTATCGTCTGAATGTACCGTTTGTGGGACATGAAACCTATTGAATTACTGTGATTGCTGCAAATAAATGAAAATATTTACATACTCTGTGGGTTCCCCAGTCCTATCAGAAGTATGGCGACATCAAGCACTATGAACCGTAAAATGTAACCAAATTGCCTCTTCCTTTCAGTTAGCTGTGTAATTGACAAGTTAATGAACACATTTTAAACACATTAATTTCAAATGAATTATTTAATGAGTTTATTTCTTTTGAAACAAGCATGAAGCAATTTAAAAACAGTTGAAACTACAAAAAATGTACAAAAATATTTCACAAAAAAGTATATATTTATTTTACATAGCAACTGAATGTTTATTTACAGCAAATTTTATTTTGAAACATAACCAGTGAATAACTAAGCCTTGGTGATCAGCATGTCTTTGGTCTTTGATTTAGAAATACATTTGTCTTCCACTACATACAACTTATTGTTTGGGCCATATAGGGAGCTTAAAATTCCTGTATTTGTCAGTGTTGTGACTGTGTCAGAGCAGAAAGCCACTGTGTATCTGATCATGTGAAAAATGGACAGCAGGAACAACATTTGTGGTGGATCGTGAAGTAATGCATGGACAGATACCATGTAACGTTAGCTGTCCATAGGATTTTAACCATGCTGTCACACTCCTATCTATAAAGTGCTACAACTACAAGGCATTACGAAAATACCACATTTTCTGATTATACAGGATAATCACACGAAAACAGCTGCCACGGTATCGGCGACACCTAGAGGAAGACGGAGGAAACAGTGTGATTAAACTGGGAAGATCACAAACGTGGTAGCCAACAGATTCAGATTCTTTAAGAAGTCCAACGAAATTTACAGAACGGGGGTGATCCACAAGCAGGGTTTTTTGCTTAGCTGGATAACTTGTTGGATTTAAGGTAGTCTGGGCTAAATGGAGATTATCTTTGTTCACTTCCATTTAACTCAAAACTACCTTAAATCCAACAAGTTATCTGGCTAAGCAAGAAATCCTGCTTCGTGGATCACCTCACAGGTGTAAAACGTCCCTTTATTTAAATTGCATTTTACTTAGCTAATTGTTCACATGGTGTCAATCGACTGCAGCCGGTAAAACATGAAAAACCCCCCAGAAGTTATAAACAGGACGGCACCGCTGACAGCAACACCCAACAGTAACGTCATCAGACAGTAAGGTCACCAGACAGTAACGCCAGTACCAGGCATCCCTCTGTTCCCAGACAGCGCTCTCAGCCAAACTCACCACAGATGTTGCCTCCCATCTTGATGTAGACGTAACCCTGGTTTCCCCATGATGTTCCCCAGGAGTTACGCACAATCCAGTAGGGAACCTCACCTGGAAGAAGGACATTACAGCATTGGGATCTACGAGGGAAACGCCAGGCTTCTCTCCCAGGGGTGAAAGCTGAGAGAGCCCAAACAGTCATTCACTGGACACATGTACATTATTTAAAAATACTAAATACATTTATAATAAATTATTAAACATTGATATGACTAACACATACCTCATTTTATACTAATACAACTTTAGTACAATTTAATTTTATTAAATGTAATATGATAAAATTGCATTTTCATGTGACCAGTAGGGGGTGCAATTTCACCCAAAGGTAAAACTACCTATGGCAGGGCTGCCCAACCATGCTCCTGGAGATCTGCCAGGGCATAGGTGCAGTCTTATACACATGATACAAATAATCAGGACCTTCAGTAGCATCTCCGTTTTAGCTATGTTGAAGCTAAGCTGGCTCTAATATTAAGATGCTAATGATCTCCAGGTCCATGGGGAACTGCATTATATTGGAGAGTTAGGGTTAAGTGGAGAGAATATGAAATGCATCCATCCATCCTGTGCATCCTGGTCCTCAAAGGATTTAAGCTCCTGAATGAATCATTCATTCCCTCAGATGTGCTAATCTCGTCTTCACCGTGATTGCTGAGCTAGTCAGTGGTCTACAGAACTGGAAAGACCAAGAATACTGGGACAGGGGCCCCTTCCCTACTGCCTTGGTGGGTCTGCTTTCACCTGTAGTATCGTATCCAGTGATGAGGACGGCATGGTTGGCCCGCTGGCTGGGGCAGTGGTGCTGGATTATGCCCCCAAGGTAGTCCTGCCAGCTGATAGCATCCACTGTTACAGCTAAAGGACCCCACTCTAGCAGTTTCTGCTTCATCGCCTCCTCATTTCCACTGTGGGCAAACAGAAACAGCACAACACCGCCATCTTCTTGTTAATTTGGGAAAAACAGCTAACCAAAACGTGACAAAAAATGAGATTGGTACAACAGAAAGCAACTACGTATTGGGGAGAGGCATGCAGGCGATTGAAATAAAGTCTTGGATTAATGCTCTATAGGTTCAGTACATTTACCATATTACATAAAAATATTAAGTGTTATTCATGACCACAGTGGCTCTTACCTGAAGTCAAAAGCTGCAAAGTCTTTGACAGAAACTCCAAATTCTGACAATGGAAACATGCGACAGACTCCAGTTTCCGCCTTAAATGGGTACTCTGACTGACTGACCAATTTCTCCTGTGTCTGGAAGACCAAAAAATATGTAACACTCATAAAGTACACATCTCATCTCCAGCACACAATTATTCCCTTTTTACGTGAATGTTCAGGATAAACATACATAATTCCGAGAAACCCTCAACGACACTGAATATTTTAAAACAAGGGTTTCAACAAGGGTGACAGCACAATATCTGATTATACTGACTACTGTGCTCAAATATGGTAAATTAAGATTCCAAATATACACCATATACATCAAAATACACAAGTTTCAGACACCGCCATCACTATTAACTCCATGTAAACTATACTCAGTTTAATTCAATTTATTTTTAAACAGTGTCTTTCACAACACAGCTGCCACAGAGCTCTTGATAAGGGTGTGTGCTGATCCATTATTACATCATTTACACAAAATGCTGCATGAAACAGGTAAAAAGTAGTGATGAGCAAAATGACGCTTAATGAACCATTTGCTGTATTTTTTTACCCCAGTAGATGGTGCTCTATTGTTGCTTTGGGGCCTTTTTTGAACAGAGAGCACCATCTAGTGGGGTCAAAAAATTCAGCAAATGGTTCATGAAGCCTCATTTTCTCCATTACTAGTAAAAAGGGCAGGCTATCATTACAGAACACAAATTATATGGAATATGTCGAAAACATGTCATATACACATTTAGGTCCAAAGAATGTATTTGTGACCTGTTTCAGCCAGCTGAGGGTCCTGACGGTGGAGCCACCATTACAGCCCTGGTTCTTGTATGAGCAGTCGATGACCTGCTGTACACTCAGCTGACGCAGAGGGTGGCCCTGCAGCGCGTAGACAGACTCAGTGATTCCGACCACACTGAACGCCCAGCAGCCTCCACACTGTAAGGAGAGGTGCAAGGTCACAGATCTGGGGGATAACCAATGAATGGTCGCAAACGGCATCTATCTGCTGAAAACCAAGCAGAGCTGCAGTCCATTCCAAAGAAATGAATAGCTGACTAATGTACAGACAGGAACACAGGGAAATTATCAGCCTGGCAGGAGATTCCTTTCCAGTGGACCGAGATACTCTCTACGAGAAGAATCTGTGGGTCTTCCCAACATGGTTTGACAGTAACAGTGCAAAACCTATTTTCACATCACCCAAGACTGAGATTGCCCAGGAATGCAGTAGAGATCTGCCATTGGCTAATTCACATCAAATATGCTGCAATGGGTTTGATAGAAGCAGAATGTTCAGAGGACAACAGAGAAAACTACTCCTTAATTATACAGGTACCTAACAATAAGGCTGCTTAGGGTGTTTTTATATATGAAAAAAGCAAGTGTCCCTACTGATTCTTGGTTTTCAACTGCAGTGACAACATTCTTCTCTCTCCAGTCAAATCTCTTAAGCAGTTTGCCTGGAGACCCTCTTGCAGTGTGTGATGCTGGGTACTGGGGCACCTTCTCTGGGAAAGTGGTCAGGTACCGGCCTGAAATGGCAAACATTCAGAGCTTTACACGTTCTGCCTCACAAAGGCGAAACACCTCAAATACAGATTTTATGCAAATTAATGTGTTACCGACACCGGATCCCGAAGCTCCATTTTTATCTCGCGCTAAAATATTTCGGTTCAACTATGCCGTGTGAAGATGACATTATCTACACAACAGCACTTCTCGCAATTTCACTGTCAGCGTGTAGTGTTTTGCATTTGTAGGGCTGGTATTTGAGTCACACATACAGAGTTCGTTCTCTCTTTATAATCACCACAGGGCTGACCCACTGCAGTTAGATGCAAACATGACACATTTACCTCTGAATTCCTCCGGCGATAAAACTGAAAACTGGTTTATTCCGTATTTTGCAGAGGAGCTGTTTGAGGCCACCGAGTGATTGTTCAGAGCTGCATGTCGCAGGAGGCTTTTCTGGAAAAAAATAAAAGAGAAGGCAATTCACTAAAGGGAGTCAGCAAGTTACTGCAGCGAGCTCACGCGCACTTTCACTTTCACCGGCGGCGGCACGTGACACCGTTTGTTTAGGCTGCTCTTCGCCCTGCTGTTCAATCTGCGTCACATCCCAGACAAGAAAACCGATATAAAAACCATATGAATACATTTATTTAGCATTCGTCTCTTTTTCTTACTAATAATCACTCTTGTACAACTAATCAAACAAGGCGCAATTAAATGAAGTCATACATTTTGCAGTGTCAGTACAACATAAAAAAGTAATGATCTGACCTGTGCGGATCGAGGGGACATACCTCCAGGTTAATTATCCTGCGATAATACTCATCAGTTTCGGGCTCAAAATTCCAACTGAACTGCGTTTTAAAAAGGTTGAAGGCATTGATTGCTTCCGAAGCAATGCAACTGCTACCGCCGAAAACAACGTCCTCCTTTGAGGCAAAGACGGCTCCCCTCAACAGGGTAAGGGCGACTAATGTCGGGAGACACACCACCCCATGCCTCGCCATGGGAACCGAACCCAAATGAACCGGAGCGACACGGACGGAGTAACCATGGACTGCAGAACAAGCGCTCTGACATGTCGCTGTATGCGCATGCGCCGAAATCCTCGAACACGCCGCGCATGCGCGTCAGCTAATCAACAAAAGCAAACTTTTTTTTTTTTTGCAATGTTTTACTGAATTCTGTCTACAGATAAAGCGAAAAGCAAACTCTATACAAACCGGCCAGGGGGTACGTAAATATTTCAACCACAAGTAGTATATCACTTTATAGAGAATCATTGGAGTCCAAAGACGACCAAAAAAGTAGACATAAAGGAACTGTTTTGGCTGCCATAGCAGTAACAGTAAATTAACCCGCAACCCGCGTGATGATGCCATAAGGCAGCGGAAATCAAAAACTCTGCTAATAACTGCTATAATAACTGCAGGCGTATTTTATTTTGTAACCTGTCCAGGAATTTTAATGTCATTAAATACTGTGGCAAACATATTACATACAGGATATAACTTACTGCATATTTTGAATTGATTCTGGGCTTGTACTTGCAAATTAATTTTAGTATTACATAGGCCTGTAGTATTGGTAATTAAGTGCTAATTTATGTGTGTGGGGTTTGTAGTCAAAATTTACCCCCTTGAAATTTTACTTACTGTAGTTTTCTATTTATCCACTAGATGGGAGTAAAGCACAGGTAGTGAGAGCGCTCTGCTGACCCACATGCAAACGGTAAAAATTCCCTCTCTGACGATGCGTTGTTATATTTCACTGCGCATATCTGCACAGGTGGAACAGACGGTTACGGGGACTGATAAAAGGAGTACAACAGATTGTTACTGCGAGTGGCAATCAATCAGTGCACCGCGGGAGGGAGATAAAAGCGGAGCACAATATATAACAAGGTACGGACCCGTCCGGCGCCTGCAGGGGGCCGCCGTGGGATGCTCGGTCCCTCCGGAGTGGGAATGTCCCATGGGAGAAATGCACAGTGCGTCCGGCGTGCTCCCGCTGTGGATACTTTAACAAAGAACAGGAAATGATACGCCTGGGGTCGATATTCAGCGGGGAAAGGGGAAAGGTAATTGTAATTTATAAGGAATGCATGCAGAAAGCCCGAAGACTGCACTTCGTACTTGCTCAATTTAGCATCTGATTTTGCAGTTTTAAAGCTATAAAACAGTAAAATAATATAGAATTGCTGTGTTTTGACAACACTAAATATACGTATATATTTCAGTTGCAAGGCAGGAAGTATTTTCATTGTAGCATCTGCAGCAAAATCTATTTTTTGCTGCAAATTAAATTCATGAATTACTATAATTCAGTCATTTTCACTAAATTAACTGGTATTAAATGTAATTATTGTTATAATTTCTATATTCTGAGATTACGTAAGATAAATCAGACCCATTTCCCAATCTTGATTTAACCAAAAGCGGCCTGCGCTGTTTCATGGCACTGAAATATCATGTAGCCTTGCAATGTCATAAAGCTGAACATACCCTTCGGAAGAAGACCGTAGCAGAGGGTGGAGAGTTCTAGAGGAATGATGCCCAGGGACGCCATAAAGTGAGTGGGAAGTTAGGGCAATTCCAAGGGCTTCTGAGTGACAGGGGCCCTAAACAATTTGGAACATAATTGGATTGGTCTGGGTTGTGGGCCAATATGATATGCGTTCAAGGGGCCCAAAATCTCTAGCGGTGCCTCTGATGCTGTCTATGTGGTTGATAGCTGCCAGCTTCGACATGACAGCACTTGAAGACGACAACAACAATAATAATAATAATAATAATAATAATAGTACTAACTCTGTGACAGACAGACTGAATGCATTTACTCAGTCTGTTTACAGTAGACCCCCACTGGCCTTTCATCGGGGAGGGTCACACTTCACACTTGGTTGCTCCTCCCCCCATTCCCATAGACGTGTGAGGTTAAGCACATACACCAGCACCTTTACCCCTCAGTTAGGGTGTACTCACACTTGGCATGGTTGCCTTGTACCATCCCCGAGCCCAATGAACTGCACACCTCTTCAAGTGTGGCTGGGCATAATTCAGTCTATTGTGCCCCGGCACAGTACGGAGTGATTACAGTTGTCAAACAAACTGGATTTTGGGGGTCAAACGTGCTCGGGCATGGTACAGATCACCTAGTGTGAGTACACCATAAGTCCCAGAGCCTGCCCTGTACCGGCTGGCATGCTCTCACGGGTCGTGTTGGCGAAGTGGCCCTCAGTGGCATGCTCAGTGCAGCCAGTCGGCTCTCCGTGCCCCTTTATGCGTTTCTGAATGTTACAGAGAGCTCAGCAGAGGCCTCGCGAAAACACAGCGGAACACGAGTAGAGGAACGTGGCGAGTGCAAGACGGGCTTTGGTTGGCATGGCGATGGGAGCTGCGTGATCCGGGTTGAAGAGGATACATCGGGGTACTGCAGGATATGCTAGAGCTAAGAGACAATACAAAGAAGTAATTATCCTAATTATGCACAGGTGAATGTGCAGCCCCCCCCATCATTAAGGAAATCTGAGCATAGAGAGAGAGCCCAGGACCCCTGGTGTGTTTAGTATACACTGTAGTGAGCAGCTCAGGGGTCATTAACGCCTCTTTGTTTGTTGTGGAGGCATTTCTGATCTGCTGGCAAGGCCCCCCCCCCTGCCGTGTTGCTGGGGGTGGGGAGGTAGGGGGGCCATACTCCCTGGTAGCGCTGCAGGGCTGACAGGCCCGGTGAAGGGCCCCCACTTGTGGTGTGCCTCCGGCCAACCAGCATCTGCTTTATGTGTGTGTCACACATGTGGGCATCGAGGCGCCACATAAAAAGGAGTTGCCCTCGTGTATCACGTCTGGCCCGCCGTCCATCGCTCCCTGAAAAAGAGCACAGGGGTTCTGTGTCCTGACACCGAAAAACATACCTCTGCCATTCTATCTGGATGCCTCAGATAACGTCCACGGAAGTGACGACGTTTCAAAGGAACGCAGACCATATGCATTTAAACACTGACGTACGCCATTGTGACTCTTGGAAACGCATAAATCCGAGTGCATCTCACAGCGTGAATAATAAAGAGCCGTCCCCTAGCATCATAAAAGATTTATTTTGTTTGTGAAACCACAGCCACATTTGTCATCATTTAGCCAGTGGGCCACAGCACGAAGTCCAGAGTAGGCCGGGCGATGGCAGCATCGAAATCAAGTCTGCAGAAACTCTTGCATTCTCTGTCTGCAGTATCAATTTTAGTTAATAAGCAACAAATGGGAGAAACAGAGTCTGAGAACTGCAGGGACTGATAAATCAAGCCGTTAATGGCAGCGAATGATCCCTTTGGCCAATTTTTCCTGGAGAGAGGCACGTCGACAGAGCAACTCTGTCCCAGGTAAACGTGCAGACAGAAAGTGACTTTTAAACCAACCGGATGTGAAATGAGCATTGTTTGTGATCTCACTGAGCCTGGGGCTGGCTTGTGTTTGTGAGTCAGACCTTGACAGCATCTCCATGGACACGTTTCAGCCGACCTCCCGAGCCCTGTTACACGGTGTTGTGTGACAGGCATAGCTGGGCCTCGGAAACACCCGCTGTCCTGGGAGACAGGCAGCTAAGGGCCAGCGGGGCGTCCAGATCAGATCTCATGCTGTTCACAGCCTCAGGGCTTTGGGCCAACAAGCTCATTATAAAATCCTATTGATCCCCGTGACATGAAATCTTCTCACTCACACAAGATGACAAATCACCCGCTTTCTGTTGTGAGTGTCTGTGTCTGTGTGTTGTTTCACAAGGATGCTATCCTGAGAAGCAAATTATTATGCAACAATAGGGCATCAGTTGTCAGTGACCTCTGAGGTCCGCTGCTGAAGCTTTTGCACCTACAGAAATATCTGTGTTCTCTGCAAATTACAGTGTCTGTGGTTGATTGTTTTGGTTATGCTACAGATCTGATGGAAAAGAAGTGATACGTTAAGATGAGTGGTCAATTTGATCTGAGTTTCCTTTCACATGATTAGTGCCTACATAAATAGAATGAAAAATGGCTACGGGCGAGCCTACACAGTGCTAACACTCAGATCTCTTCCCATACAGACTGCTAACGCTTAGATTTCTTTATACTACAGACTCTGCTAACGCTTAGATTTCTTTATAGTACAGACTCTGCTAACGCTTAGATTTCTTTATACTACAGACTCTGCTAACGCTTAGATTTCTTTATACTACAGACTCTGTTAACGCTTAGATTTCTTTATACTACAGACTCTGCTAACGCTTAGATTTCTTTATACTACACTCTGCTAACGCTTAGATTTATTTATAGTACAGACTCTGCTAACGCTTAGATTTCTTTATACTACAGACTGTTAACGTTTAGATTTATTTATCCTACAGACTCTGCTAACGCTTAGATTTCTTTATACTACAGACTCTGCTAACACTTAGATTTCTTTATAGTACAGACTCTGCTAACGCTTAGATTTCTTTATACTACAGACTGTTAACGTTTAGATTTATTTATCCTACAGACTCTGCTAACGCTTAGATTTCTTTATACTACAGACTCTGCTAACACTTAGATTTCTTTATACTACAGACTCTGCTAACGCTTAGATTTCTTTATACTACAGACTCTGCTAACGCTTAGATTT
>JAAGVU020000015.1:4545892-4576168 GCA_011763525.2 Mormyrus iriodes | reverse complement strand
ATTTCTTTATACTACAGACTCTGCTAACGCTTAGATTTCTTTATACTACAGACTCTGCTAACGCTTAGATTTCTTTACATTTTTATGCTATTAGAATTTCTTCATACTGCAGACTCTGTTCGCACTCAGATCATTGCAAGCTACAATGTCAGCTCTCTTTGGAAATTTTTGGGTGTTTATTCACTCCCCAGTTACCTTAAACGAAGGGGAACACATTTCCTAATGAATATGACATTGGTTGTCATTAAGCTCCAGAGAAGCTTTTTGTCCTCAGGCTCTCCTTGACCTAAACTTCTAGAAGATGTGCTGCTGTGAAACTCATTCAGAAGAAGGAACTATACAAACGAAGGACAATTAGATGTCGAAACCGAACAGTACTGTCTCATGACTGCAGTCACATGGCACATGCTTTCCATTTAAATAACATGATGACCAGAATATCACCGTAAATGTAGACCATAGAGTCTTTTGGAAAGCATATTGATCCACCTTCTTATGGACTCTTCCCGACGCGTAACCGATTCTGTCAGTTCGGAAAACCTGGACATTGTCAGGATGACAGTAAAGCTAAGTCTTTTCCAACGTTGGATCGCGAAGCCCAGCTGGAACATAGAATTTTGCGTGCGCTGCTTTATTGATTTTCTGGGAATGACCCGGAGCATCTCCGCCCCTTCATAATTCATACATGTCAAACGGGACTGCAGGCTCTCTGGCCCACTGTGTTCTTTATATATTCTATACTCTTTATAGGTTCCTTAAAGCGCGTGGGGGGAGACATGCTAATTCCTCCTTGGGACCCCATGATGAATGTGGGTCTGTGTGGCCACCCTGCACCCCCTGCAGCCACCCTGAGAATGTTTGCCTTGTTCCACGGCACTGCCGGAAAATGACCCAGAGAAGTCGATTCCGTCCATAGGGAATATCAGAGGTCACGCACCCACCCCGACCGAAGATCAGAAGTATCCCGCTCAACAATACTGAACGTGGTTTAACAGCCTGAGAGCCAAATTCACCCAGGGCTGAGCGACAGGAACACAGAACAGCTCATGATGGTATTCAGGAGACCAAGTTATATAAACAGAATATATATTTAGTAAAGTAAGAAACACATCCCTGATTTGTTAGGAGTTTGATTAATGAACAACACAGTAATACGCAGATATTTAAAATTAACATACATGCGACCAAGGCCTGCATAAAAACATTTTATGTATTTCAGGATAGCCTCTTAACAGACATAAACTTAAGTAAAAAAAAAAAATACAGACCACAAAATGGCAGAACGAATTTCCTGTCTTGTCCTCTGGGTGGCAGTATTTTCCATTTCATCAATTATGTTTCACATAATTTCACATTCTTCTCCCTTTCCTACTGGAGGTATGGCCACAGAGAACAGCACACTCAGAGTGCGGGTAATCTCAGGCAGGTCCTCGCAGGCCGCCCACAGCTGATGTTGCTCTGCCACTTAATACTTAAGGGAACTAAAAACTACCAGACTGGTATGTTGTCATTGTTAGACCAATTCATGTGCTTCTGAATAGCAAAAATAAGACTAATGGCTAAATAAATAAAGCTAGTGGGTAACGAGGCTCGGGTGCCTTTATCTCTCCAAACACAGTCCTGCGCCGTTTGGTCCTTTCTCAGATGATGCTGCATGTAGCCGCCTGTTGAATGCTTGCTTGGCGTCTGCCTTCATTTCATGGCTCGTGCAATGTTTACATCTGAGCCATTAACTCCAGATATTTTTGTGGAGTTAAAGTATCATTGAGATTCCTGTGGGAAAAAAAATCCCATTTGCATCTGTTCTACTTTATATATTTCATCCTCACTTATATGGTTTATTTTGTGTATAAAATAAATATACCCATCTGACAACCGCTACACTCTGACCTCAGTGGATTAGCCAAGGGACACTCCAGAATGTAGTAGTGGCCTCAGTTGGAATCAAAGGTTAGTTTCTTTAAACCTCATTAACTTTGTGGAAAAATCCAGCCGGGCGTGACCCTGTGTCTACATCACAACTTACCCAGAGTCATTCAAGACAAGACATGGCACTATCAAATGCACAAATACCAGCATGTACTCAAAGTATATTCTCCAAAGGGGAGCAGTTTATTTCTAGAAAGCCCTGACTCGCCATTATAATGACACCCTTATTTTAGATTTGCCCTAATGTTTACACTCGAGCATTTACTAAACAGAAAACAGATCACCTGGAATTCTGTGCTTCCGTTTCGGAGTACTCGGGCTATGCGTTCGTGTTTTCACAGAAGCAAACGTTAACATTCAAGATGGTTTATACACCCCCAGAATGTTGTGGAATGTTCTGGAACATCAGGGTTGGTATTAGCATGCATCTAACTTATAGAAAACATTGGGAATGAATACCACTTCCCGGCATAGTATATCAAGCTTTTTTCCGCTCTGTCAGGAATCATTTCAATATTCCATGAAATCCACCATACTATAATCATGTAAGAGATTTTTCCTATAGTTTTCTTTAATTATAGGTCAGGAAGATACAGGAAAGGGGTTGACAGAGAGTCAGATGGACATTAATGTTTATGTGAAAGATTTATAAGATCAGACGGCGCATGCAAGTCATTAGTGAAATTTAATGTTGATGAAAAATGATAAATGGTTAAAGGACATGATTTAAGGACACCTCACTGCTGTCTGCCAAAGTAAACAGGCAGCTGGTAGGAGAGCAGTCCCAAATCATCGAGGGGCAGACACGCAAACACACACAGACACACACACACACGCAAAACCACACAGACACACACACACACGCAAACACACACACACAGACACGCAAACACACACAGACACACACGCAAACACACACACACAGACACGCAAACACACACAGACACACACACACACGCAAACACACAGACACACACAGACACGCAAACACACACTCAAACACACAGACACGCAAACACACACAGACACACACAAACACAGACGTAAGCACACACAGACACACACACACACGCAAACACACAGACATGCACACGCAAACACACAGGCACACACATTCACATACATGGACACACACACACGCACTCCTGTATCAGACGGAGTGATGCATGCGCGAACATGCAGACTCAGTAGATTTTTTTGTGCCAGCCCGCCATGAATACATTTCTATGTTTTAATCCTTTGATCTCTCTGCGATTCCTCTGCCGCTCTGGGCCGGGCTGCCTGAAGCTGCCATTGGACTCTATTATTTATCACCAGCTGTCACAGGGCTGAATAACGGGGTGCGGGGGGGGGGGGGCTCGTCTAACTCAGGAACGGAGGAGCCTTTGAAGGGAACTGCTGGAGAGAGAAAATGACACAGTGTTACATCTCCGTTGGCCACAAATGAGGAAGCGGTCTGGCTACCGTAAGCTGCGGATGAACGTTTTGTGCCTCTAATGACCTGTTGAGACGGTTTTATTCAGAGTTTTTATAGTTAGATGAAAGACTGGGGTAACGGATAAACGGGTCAGTTTGCCGCCGCGGTAAACAAACCCTGACCACTGTAGTTACACCAAAAAGCCAGTTCCAAATATGTGGTATGCAAGATGTGGAGAACAAATCTTTGGCTTTTTGAATTTAAATATATTCTGAGATTTGTTTAAAAGATAAATGTAACAAAGGCTTTAAGAACCTTTAAGATGCACAAAAATCACAGAAAAGTGCTATAATTTTTAAAGAGACAGTTATTGATTCGTTTATCAACGAATATTTTTTATTTTACATTTTTATATTACATTTTTGCCATATGAACAAACATTATTGTTTTAAACATATTTTGTGTTCATTAGGGTTAGAATTACCATCATTATTAAGTAACTGAATAAACTGCTCTGGTGGTTTATATAGTGCAAAATCTGACGGCTAATTCAGGCAGGGTTGGTCAACCCCGTAGGTGACATAGCCGGCCGTTTATGGTGCTGTCTTCTGGGGGGGTGCTGACTTAGCCAGCCGATTTCACTTTGTCTCATACAGGCGGCGCCAGAGGTGAAGCTGGTCTAGGGCGCCGTCTTCTGAGGGGGTACAAACTTAGCCAGCTGCTTCCACTTTGTCCTGGACGGTAGACCCTCTGTGGTGCCGGTACAGAACAGCTGCATGGTGGTGGGGGGGCTCCACGTGGGCTTCGACTTATCGAACGTTAATAAGCCCAGGACTCCCAGGCCCCGCCCCCAATTCACCTACCTATAAGACAGCTGCAATTCGGTGCTAATATTTTTAACATTTCAGTAATAAACTTTTAGTTTATTTTTAATAACTTTTAAGGTCTCTGTTTCCTTTGAATCTTGAAGCGGAGGGAGCGTGTGGGCGTGGGGGTGGGGCTGGGTCTCCTTGTGGGAGCCGGGAATCCCATATTTGCCTAACTTTACAACGCGATGCACACTTCCTGTTTGCTGCACTTTCCCCCATGTCAGCATGCAATAATAGTGCAGCCTTGTGGTGTGGAGCCATGGCGATTTGCAGCCTCCATTCCGCATCCGATTGCTGGCCCTGCTTTCTCGCATTGCCATGAAGTGCGGAACAAGTCCCCTTCACTCCACTGCTGTGATATTTTAGATGAAAGGGACCCTTTGCTCAATTCAAATTTTCTAAATGTTTGTTGTGACTATGATGCACCAGCAAATTCAGACTATTACAGTGTCTGGGCTCATGCTTTTATAAAATGAGCTTGAAATCTTCATACTTGCCGTTCAGTCAAATAATTTATAATTGATGTTGAATCTGCATAGTTCAGCTGTAGTTACAAGCTACAGGTTTGCAGGATGATAGCAGCTGATGTTAATTAGCGTATCAATAACCCAGCCATTCATATATCATTGGGCAATTAATGATAATAGTGTATAGACAAGGTCATAACAGGGGGGCGGGGGCAAGGCGTTACGCACTTGGCGGGGGGGTGCGGGGCGAGGTGTTATGCACGCGGTGAGGGGGCGGGGGTGAAGAGTTACACACGCGGTGAGGGGGTGGGTACCAGCCGTGCACAGGACGAGTTTAATCACATGTTCACCCCCACCATCACATGGTTAATGAGTCAGCTGACCTCAGTAATGCAATTACAGTTACCTTATTTAACAGATACGTTTACCCATAGTGAAGCAGGTTCAGACAGTCCCTGGAGCAATTGGGGGTTAAGGGCCTTAACGTTGAAGTCACTCTGTCAACTCTGGGACTTGAACCAGCGGCCATCCGAACACAGGCACTGCATCCTAAATTGCTGAAATGCACACCGCCCCCGTGTAATATGAATACCTTCTCTATGTGGACCCAGATAAGGAATCCACGGTCGTGGAGGTCTGAGGTTAAAGTGTTAAGCCCCACCCCCCTAAACTGGAACCACAAAGGAGCGTTTTCAGTGAACGTGCCAAAAATGTTCCGCTGTATCTGTTCAGTTTGAGTCAGAGCCTAATGAGCTTTTGATACCTTGAACTGGTCTACAAACGCGTCGCAGAAAGAGACACTCTGACGGCCACAGCTTTTTAACGTGGAGAGTCACATGACTGGCCTCTTCTGCGGTAATTAAAAAATGTCCCTGGAAGTCAACGGAAAAAGCTGCTGTTCTGACTGACCTTGTTTCCATGGAAACCACCTTTAAATCTAATTAAGCCGCCATGTGAAGTTCAATTCCAGAGCTGTCTCCAACATATGGATGCGAATTTATGTCACATCTGCCGCTGTTTTGGGGTAGTAACGCTTCTCATGCCGGTGAGGGAGACAGGCTCACTTTGTTTCAGCATATTAGAAGCTGCTGGGTAAATTTTCTTTATTGCCAAATGAAATACATGACATTTTATCGCACCACATTCTAATATTTTATTGTCTTATTAAACAATGTTGCGTTCCAACAAATAAAATAACTGGTTTGTACCCTACAAAAGCCTAATGTAGCACTTAAAAAGAAGGCAGTTACTCTCTGAGTGACCTGCAGTGATGTTACGGGGCGGTAAATCTAAATGAGGTGGTTGGGTGTGACACTGCAATGATGCAGGAGGCCTTCATGTGTGAGTCTTGAAATGCACAGCCAGCATCTCAGACAGTCTTGGGGCTTGTCTTGAGGGAGCCCAGACCTCCGGTTGCCAAGCAACCTGCTGTTTTGTTCTAAAGAAGAGTCAGTTGTGTTAGTGTCAGTAATGAAGGCAAATGCAGGATCAGTGCTGTTGGCTTATTAAGACTGATACATATTTAGGTAAATGTAAAGTTAACAGGGCCACGAATTCTCTGTCTCCGTTGCTTCACCTCTGTAGGGTTGTAGGGTCGAGTCACACCCTCAGTGTATGTGTAGTTTGCATGTTCTCCCTGTGTTGCCTGGGGTTCCTCTGCATACGCTGATCTCCTGTAGTCTGATGACATGCAGAACTGATGTTTCTTAATGGTCCTTAGTGTGGGCAGGTCTGTGCCCTTGGACAGGCTGGCATCCCGTATTGGGTGCTCCCTATCCTCTGCCCTAGGCTCTAGGCCACAAGTGGTTAGTAGATAGATGTAAACCTAGCTATGACGACATTCAAATAATCTTAACATATAAGGGACCAGGAAAAAATCAGCCTGGAAATACTGATTTGCTTATATCTTATGCAAAACCCATTTCATGATATGAGAAATGAGGAAACACACACACACACACATCTGGAGGACCTTGAGGTTTCAGAGCCAGGCCTGGTTAAGCTACCAGGCTTCAGCAAGGCTCTGTGGGTTAGGGTTAGGGTTAGGGTTAGGGTTAGGACTCTGTGCAGACTGATGACGCCATTGGGCTCCAGAGCGAGGCCCTAAATCCCCAGCTTCAGGGACCCTGCGCTGTGACCCCCCCAAGCTTACTCTCACCTACCTATGTGTCTGTGTGTCTCAGGGTGAGCAGGAGGGGGTAGGCATGGAGACAGTTTCCCCATGGGGATGAATAAAGTATCTGTATTCCGTTTTAGGAAACTGAGGTTCCTGTATTCGTCTACTCGCCTATGACTGTAATATGTGCTGGTTGGTTTTAAAGTGGAAGTCCTTGTTGCTGACTGACACAGAGTGTTCCTGAGGTGTCTGAGAAAGCAGAGGGGCTGGATAGGCCGTTACGGCAAAGGGTGATGGAGTACACCTCCAAGAACATCGGGAAATCAAACGGAGATCTTTACATCTACGTAGGAATAGTCGGCAGCTGAATTGTGAACTGTCTGTGAGCACGTATAAGCACCATTTGACCTAAACGCTGTGCTAACTATGATTCTAAAGACGTCATAAATAATTATGACTGGAAGCGTAAACATTTGAAGGGGAGATTAGGGATTAAATGTGATGTCATTGCCTTGGAGTTTACTTGTTATATGCATTATTGAGGGACCATACACCACTTAAATCTTTGTGTGTTTTGGAACAGTGTCCTTTACCAATAGAATGATAATAAATGTACGGTACTGAAATATTGCCAGTAGAAAGACACTGTCATTACTCACAGCTGTCTGCTGGGATGAGGCATCTGTCTGGCCGTCTTAATCGAAAACACATCCTGTGTTACCAGGATGGAAATTTCCATAGCAACAAACGCAGTGCTTTCCCTTCTACATATTTTGCATTCCACTTTTGTAATGATCTGTATAAATGGCAGTTTTAGTTTAATGTTCCCTTATGCTTGTTGGATATGAGCGTAAAGATAGTATTCCGCACATCCCGTCTTCACTTACTGATAACTGCACAGGCAAATTACCCACAGGGAACCCAAGGGCTGGAAACTGTGCCCACTAACACAAGCAAATACATGCGGACCGTTTGTGGCCATCGTTTCTAATGAAATGTCTTTGAATGCGCCGCTGGCCGTTTGTGGTATCACTTCCACTTCTACATCTCTCCATTTCAGCGACAAAAGAAAATCAAACCCAAACAAACGATAGATAGTAGATAAATAAATTATCACGACACTGTTTAAATAATGCATCAGTGTGAATCCCACGTTGTGAGATGGAAGTAAATGTTGAGCTGAAGTTGCTGGTCTTTCATTAATAAAATATTTAAAATATTTTTTTTTCAGTCACGAAGGGAAACTTCTCTGCAAGCAAGACATTCAGATTTCTGAATAAATAACAATAGCTATTCTAATCCTGACCTCAGAGCTGCTTTGTCAGCGGAAAGCAGTGATTGCATCTGGGTTTGCATGATAACAGTTACTGCTCTGGGTGTGAGAGGCCATGTAAGTACAAGAGCTTCTCCTCGGCCTGAACTGTCGATCATGTCCACGGTGAGCTGGGCTCGGCCGTGCTCCAGCTCTCCTGCCAGCTGCAGTGGAGCAGAGTCGGCTGTCTCTGGTCGCAAGCCATGCGGTGATCTGTGGAGGAATGGTAATCAGCTTCATCTGTGGGGAGATCTGCTCCCCTCCCTGCGCGGAGCCCCGGAATCCATGCCCTCCTCTTTGAAGGCTTCAGATCTGATGTAATCTGAGCAGTAATGGAGAATGGGCTGTTCGCAATGAAAGAAGTCTTCAAAAAAGTCCGAAACTCATATAAAAGACAAACAGTTATGAGACCAGACATAGACATTCTTAGAAAATATAGACAAAGGGCAAATGTTTAATTTCTGTTGGACTCCTGTCAGCCTGACTCACAACAAATGTTCGAGACTATGAGAGCCAACTGATAGCAGATGTTACAAATTAGTCATCATTATATAATCTGTCAAAGTCCATCACACAGGTAATGAACAATTAAGGACGATCATGTCAGACGATCCCAGATGGGGAGAGAAAAATTAGAGATCAGATGGACCCCTTTGCCTGGGGACTGAACCTTGCATGGAGCTTGCGGTGTCTCAGGGTTTTGGATCAGCATTCTGATAGGCCCATTTACTGCTGGAGTACCAGCTGAACTTAGATTCTGTCCTGATTAACTGTTTGGGGTGCTTTATGGCTCTGCGAGATGAGAATCTGTGACTGTATCCGAAAGGTCGCTTGATTGAATCGTGTGGCCAGTAGAGTATTCACATCACTGAAGTGCCCTTGAGAGTTCTTAACACCAAAACCTGGTCCAGGGTGCTGGATAAATGGCCTGACCCTGCACTGTGACCCCAAGGTTCTCTCTCGCATGTGTTTGTGCTCTCATTGGAGAGAAGGGAAGGATGTGATATGTGAAGACTCAATTTCCTTGTACTGGTTCCCTGTACAACAACAATAACAGCACCCTATACTACAGTAGTATTGTAATACTGGAGACCAGTCACACCTTTTTTTGGTCTGGGTCATAGTGTTATGTAGACTCAAACTTTAGTCTGTTTCTGATCTTGACTTGGTCTCACCCTGCCTTGGTCTTGATCTTGTCCCGGTCTCGCCCTGCCTTGGTCTTGATCTTGTCCTGGTCTCGCCCTGCCTTGGTCTTAGTCTTATTCTGGTCTCACTCTGTCTTGGTCTTAGTCTTGTCCTGGTCTCACCCAGGCTTGGTCTTGGTCTTGTCTCAGTCTCAATACGCTCTGGTCTTAGTAATGAGTTAGTCTTGGGTTTAGGTGGTCTTGACTACCTCACAATACTACAGCGTGTATTTTCCACGTTAGCAAGCACTCATCCTGAGAAATGCATGGTATTAACAGGACAGATGTGTGTAAGCCTCTGCCTAACAAAGGGCACTGAAGCCTTCACACACTCACATACGTTCACTTCTGACTCCTGGGTGAGCGATCACAGCGATATAAATGCAGATGCTAAAATCCATGGCCCTTCACAACGCATTTTCTCCTTCATACCTGTTTCTTTTATATAATTTGCGTAATGGTGCCACATCCAGCCTCTCGCTGTTTCTGGGTTTGGGAGCTGAGCTAAAGAAAGATTGTCAGATGCTATTTAACATTATCCTGTTAGCCGCTCCCAAATCCGTCAGCATGCGGCTGGACCTCTCAGTACAATGTGAATGAACCTAAGGCCTTGGCTGACCGTAGGAATGGCTGACTGGAAAAATGCCCTTGCATTGCATTTACAGTCAGGTCGCATTTATGCAGCATTGAAGGGACAGAAAATAACCAGAGAATGGCTTTATGAGACTATCTGCCCTTATATTTATCACAGCGACTGACTGATTCACACAAGCCCTGATTTATTGTACCGAGGTTTCCTAAGCATCCTTGTGTCATAGATTTCTGTATTGATGCCAATGTGATTTAAATAAGTACGGATAGTATCAAGCAAATGTAACCCATAAGCTAAAGCAGCTGGTTTTGATGACCGTGGGTGTTGTGGACTGGAATTAATGAAAAAACTGGTCCTATTAGGTACTCTTTGGGCAACATGTCCCTGTGCATTACTGTGATCATGAAATGAATTATTTCAATTGCGATACTCAACACATTTCAAAACACGCAGCCCAAGATTGGCAGATTTGGTGGTTGTATGTAATAGAATATGCAGATAATAACCTTTAATAGATCATTTGTAGTTTTAATGTCATAATATGACCAGAGGGAATAGTGTGTCCATATAACTGTCTAATAAATGACGACATCCACTGATTTGTTTTACACCAGCATGTTTATAAAGTTTGGAATTACACCACCAGAGTCTGAAGATCGATTTCCAATTAGCAGCTTCCATGCTCATTTGTGGTGTTTTTGAAAGCTGGGGAGTGTGCACTAAAGCCGGAGTCACCGAAGACACCGTAATTATGTCTGTTCAGATTAGCCTAATTAGCATCTAAGCACTATAGCCACAAGGAAGAAAATGGACTCGAGTTTAATGGCAGCAGTTACAACAGTCCATTGTGTATCGATTTATGGAAGATGCTCGTGCGTCGTACCATGGGTCTTCTCTAAGACAAACACTCACTTTGTTAGGAATTCCTGCTCTTTGATGCAGGCAGTCTCCTCCCCCAACATGGCTCCGACTCAGCACACACAGCATGTAGAGAGGATGCAGAGTGCCTGATGTGAGTGATTCTGGACACAGTGTGATCATTGGTGCTACATGTGGTTGTAGCATCTTAGAAACATTCCCCCTCCTGGGATGTTCACAAGCTGCAGTGTCTAGACTTTTACGGAGAATACCGGGATGAACAAAACAGCATGTAGGTGGGGGCAGTTCTGTGGGCGAAAACACCTTGTTAATGAGAGTAGAGGTCAGAAGAGAGTGGCCAGACTCGCTAGAGCTGACAGGAAGTGCAAAAATAACAGGTCAGTGCAACAGTGGTGTGCAGGAATGGGATCTCTGAACTAACCGACCCTCCAAGTGGTTCTCAAAAGTGGGTTCTGTGTGATAGTACATTGGGTACCTAATATTGTGGTCAATGAGTGTATATAATTTTTTTTTTCTTGCTCAATTGTTGACTCAACTGTTGGGGAAAGATGTCATTAAAAAACAGCTGAGCACGACAGACTTGCACGCAGCTTATGAGACCAGAATCAACTGACGATGCTACATTGTTGCTGACACTGGGCAAAAACGCGTCCGGGGAATTTCGACATCCGAACCCGGTATCTTCACCTGCTTTCCTGTCATTTATATGGTTTGTAAATGTATCCAGGAGAAAAAAGTGAATTCCATATGTGCTGGACACATGCAGACAGGCGATGACCTCGGAAAACACATTCCGCACATTAGAAGCCGCAGTGGCACGTGTGACCAGCAGGCGGGTTCCAGAGGCGGTGAGGAGTCACTGGTAGAGGCCCTGCCCAGAGCGAGCGGTTTTCTTTGTCACACTGAGACGGTACTTTCCCCAGGGACTCTGACATACGGCTCTTAATGCATGTAAGATGTTGCTCTGCTATTATCCTGTTCCAGGGGAAACACAGCTGTGCTAAAAAGCAGGATTCAATAGTTAAAAAAGGCTCTGGTGCTTCAGTCATGTGTCACGCCCTGCGCTCTCAACATGGCCAGTATTTTCTTTTTATTTAGCGGGCGCTTTTATCCAAAGCAAGATACAATTAAGAGAGTGGGGTCAGCCAGGATTGGAACAATTTGGGTTAAGCATCTTGCTCATAGTCAAATCACTCTGGTGAGCAAAGGATGTGAACCGACAACCTACTGATCACAGGCACTGGGAGCCATAACCCGCTGAGCCGCACAGCACCCCCTTTGTCCATTAGAGAGTACAGTTCCGACAGAGTTATACGATCACGAGGAATCACCCACATCCTTCAATCCAGGAATTCTGACAGTACCCACTCAGCACTCAGAACCATAAATGACCTCTGACTGATTAATTTCATGCAAATTTATAAATATATTTATATATAACTTTATAAAATATATTTATAAAAAACAACAAAAAAAATCATTTGAATATATAATTGAAAGCAGTTCACACATAATAATGAGCTCAGGCTGCTGGCACCGTCAGGTTTCCGGCTTAGAAACGGCTGCTTTAGGCAACCTGTGCTTATGCTTGTGGCGTGGTGACATTCAGGCATGCGAGGCACTTTACCACACTGACTGAGAGGTGCGGGGACGGTCCCTCCTTACCGGTCTGGGACACAGACGCCCCCGAGGGGGACACTTTTAATCAGCCCGTTTTTCTGTCATACTCCAGTTCCTTCACTTTTTATTGTGCGTGATATAATTTTACACGTGGAACGTATGTGAGTATGTGAAAGCTTATGCGAGGGGAATGTGGCCCCTTCAGCACCTTCTGCGGAGGCACTTTTAGGGAAATAATGCTACTTGGCTGATCGGCCGCCCAGGGAATTTGAATGTGGGAAATCGTACTAATATCATGTATGTTAATATTTCTGTTTGGCTCCTGCCAGCTTTCCTACTCAGTCACGTTCAGACTTTTCCTCAGATGGAAACTTAATAAGGTAATGAGCCTATATGCGGCCCCTCGACAACAGAGAACATATCACCTTCCACGAAAGGGCAGAATTCCGACCTTGAATCAGTCGGTTCAAATTAAAGGGTAAGAAAACGGCACGTGAGTCAATCTGCCCGGGAATTAGGGAGCATTTGGTGGCCTTTAGAGGAAACGAACAGGAATAGGAACTGTTATCTCCTGTGTCCGTCCACTTTCAGTAATCATTTATTCACCTAGACGAGATCATAGACCACAGCTCATGGGGTAAAGTGAGATCCAAAGAATGATACAGAGCATGTTTTACCAAAGTGGTCCTCAGGAACACAGCACAAAATGGCTTACCGTAGTTTTTAACCCTTCATTCATTCATTCATTCACTTTCAGTGTTTCAGTTGAAAGCCTTGATTAAGATAATGTAACTGAAAAGGGTAGAACAAATGGTTCACAATGTCTAAAGTAAAATATGAAGGCATACATGTTACTGAAATTACTGAAATGCACAATATTAATTAATGAAAATAGCTTGATGCAGCACTATGAAAAATACTGTCAAACTCCAGATATGAGAAACACAAAGGTACTGACCACTGCCAAATGTCAATATGTGAGAAACAGGCAAACAGTCTGTAAGATTTAAAGCCTAGAAAGACCATAAAAAACACAGGGAAATATCTCATTTCCACTGAGACGCTGGCTGTCACTGACAGGCTGCGCACATGTGTGTGTGTGGAAGACAGTTAATCTCCCGTTAATTTGAAGAAAAATGCAATTTCTCAAACTGTTTGAGAAGAATCCATGCACAGGGACTACACAGCCTGGCAGACGGGGAAAATCATTAGATCTAAAGTTGAATTTTGGATAGACAGCCCCCCCTGCCCCCACCACGCTTCCCTCCAGAATTTCTCCTCACGTTCTCAGCAGATAATTTGTGCAATGCTAATTATAGTTAGTTAGTTTGTTCTTTTTTGCCATCTTCCCTATAAAAACACAAACAGCAGCTCATAAGGCTGACTTTACGGCTACTGTTTCAGTCAAAAAGTTCAAAGCAACGGAAAGTAAAACCGTAAATGTAGCGTTTTATTTCCATCTCCATCAAAAGCGATCAGGTTCCTCACACGACAAACACCGACGCAGCCCTGCGAATAGCACACTCATATAATTCTCGGTTTACATCATCCGGCGATCCTATTTCAGACATTTCAATGCCATTCAGAGCCTTGATTTTTGCTAAACTGATAAAGCTTTGTCATATTTTGAAATTACATTGGTAGCTCTACGACAGGAAAACATTCCAAAGATACAATTGTGGAAAATTCCCCTTCCAGCCCATCTGCATTATGCAAAAACAGGCAGTGGATTTGTGCAATTGGGTTTTCTCATCATGTTATCACTCTAACCCGGGAAAACATGCAGGAAATGAACGAAGAAAAACATTAATAAAACTCCTACTTTTTAAGCATAAGCGAATAACCTCAGTCAGTTTAGTCATCCTGAAAGATTGTTAGATTACAGCCATGGGTGGGTTAGCTGGGGTGCAACCCTCACTTAGATTTAACAAAACAGGGATTTTCCTCATGCAATAAATATATACGAAAAACAGACATTTTTTTCTCTCTCTACAATTCTGTTTAGTTTTTGATCTTGTTGGGGTCAATATTTTCGGCGAAGACAAACTTAACTGTTTTTATATTCATAATAGTTTTCTTTAATGATAATAACCTTGCCCCAAACAGGATGCCAGTGCATAAGACTTTATTGTGTATATTTTCTTCACTTTAAGAGTTCTTTTAAAGACCCAGCTGAGGATGGACGTCACGTCCAGCCCCGCCCTACCAGTCTATTCCCTGTGTTTCCCACAGGCAGGGCTGCTAATCAGCCACGCCTGTAGCTCATTGTTGTTACCTCATGTTCCTGCCCCCTTGTTAACCAGCCACAGGTGCCCCTTGTTTATCCTTGCCTTCCCTGTGTATAAGAGTTTCCCCAGTCCTGTGCTCCCCTGTCGGGTCATTGATGTGATGTTGAGTGTTATGCCCTGGCTGCTCCTCTGTAAGTGCCAGTTTTAATAAATGTCCCTGCACTGGATAATTCCCTCCGTGCCTGCGTCATGCCTTGTCGCCGATCTCACGATCGTGACTATGGGTATATAATTTTGTGTATAATGGCTGCATGAGAACCTGTTGAAGGACAGGTGACTCTAAGCTGACTCCCTCAGCAGGATAATCTGCCCAGGAATGTTTCCATGGAGGCTTATAAAGTTGAAGGCAAACACGCCAAAGGTGCAGCGATCATGCAACGTCCCTGTGACACAAACACAGGCCGGCCAAGGCCAGGCCTTCAGAGCGGCGCTGGCAGGACGCCATGGATGTTGGGCTCTTAGACTCCCTTTTGTAAACCCATTACTTTTTGTATCGCAGCATTTGATCTTGTGGAAAGGGTGAAACATCAAAGGTAAATTTCTATTATGAGATGGGGAGTGAGCTGAATTTGAGAAATATCTGTGTCTGGCAATAAAGTTTGACCTATTGTCTACAGGTCTGAAACTTTAATGGAACGTTAAATTAATTCGGGACCCAAGTCCTGGCTAAGTTTATAATCTTTGATTTTCCTTTGATATAATACGGTTCTTCAAAGGTATTGCTAAAATTACAGACACGGAGGCGATGTGAGGATTCCTTTCACCACGCGGTGTTAATTTCATTGGATAAAAGCATATGTAAAGTGCTTCTGTAAGTTACAGAGTAAACGCTCTGGGTTTAAAGTTCTTAGCCGAGGTACGTAGTTAAGTCAGTTATACGCTGATTTGCAGTCCGTGTAGTTTAAGTTCATTGCAGCACTTCTGCAATAACAAGCCCTGGTTCCTGAGAATCTCACCCAGTTGACAGACATCTAGGATGTATGAATTCCTGGGGTTGCTCACACCAAGGCTGAAATGGCTGTAGGCTGCACCTGACTTTGCAGAACAACTTTGCTGAAAGGCTATTTGTTTCTCTTCCTTGAGTGTAGACATTTCTGGTTTTACTGGATATGTTGAAGTTGTACTGGGTTGTGCTGTGTTGGCCAAAGGCAGGCATTTTGATGTTGTGCCTGATGAAAGAATGAGGACATGCTCAAAGTTTTAAGCCAGAATAAGAGACATTGTCAGGATCAGCCTCTGCCTGGCCAGCAGGTGTCACTGGTCACCCCTTTCCTAGTGTTTGATTCCTCCATGATTGTGACCCTCCCTGTCCCTCCTCTTACCCTCGTTGTCTGTGTATATATGCGCCTGTCCTTGCCTGTGTTCCTCAGGCCATCATTGTATGCCTGTAGCTGCTGTTCCCCGTGTTTGCTGTGGTTGTTCCTGTGTTGCTCCCTGACTTAGTTTTGTCATTTACCTACTTCGTTATTGACCCCTAATAGTCTGTTTGTTTCTTGTGTTCTTTTTGAGTTTTAATAAAGTCCCATTTTGCGAGCTGCAATGTGGATCGTCTGTTCTTTATCATGCCCATCTGTAACACACATATTTGTCCTGAATTCAAGACGCTTGACCTGACAAAAGGAGGCATTTGTAGCTGATACTTCCCTGATCGCCGATTTAAAGATCACCAATTAAAGCGACTATGTATATTACTGCAAGACTTCCTTTGGGTGGGACAGTGAATGGTGTAACATGGGTGTAGCAAAAATATGAAGAACACAAACAAAATACAGCTGTTTTGGCATAATCCTGGAGGGAACACAATGGGGAAATGGTGTTTGGTCATGACAGACCTAGATCTGGGTCATCTGGGTCAGGTATTAGGATCTTGGGATGTTTACTGATGAGGGATATATGAACTCTTGGATAAAGAGGATCTGGCTGGGAAAGATATGGGAAAAATGATACAAACCCTCATGGTTAGCAGATTGCTTCTTCCAGAACGGACACATGTGCACACAAACATGTTAGTGTGCCGCTCCTCAATTCTGTATGACATTAATGATGACGATCTGATCTAATCAGCCGCAGACACATACCTGATGCCATGGAACTAGACCAAAGCCTTATTTTAGGGGATGTCAGGAAGAGGATGGAATCAACTGATGTGTGTGAAGAAACATCTGACCATGCTAATGAGGGCAATGGAAAAAATGAGCATGGCTACGATCAAAGAGCATGACTGCACACTTGATTTGAGTATAATGTTTGGCAATGAGTTCAAAATAAATTCGGAAAAGTTACAAAAGGTTATAAGAAAGGAGATGAAAATGTTACACACTGTAGCAGACGTTCCCTCATGACTACGGGTAGGTGGGCCACTCCTGACTGTAAATGAAGGGCTCCTTCTCAGCTGAAAAGCACAGGTTGTGTAAACCCTCCAGGAACCAGCTTCCACTGGGTGGAGATTTCCCTTTTTCCTATTAAGTCATTACATATCACTGTCACTCAATGATGGTTTCCTAAATATGTAAACCCACAATAATTAAAGGGCAGAGTGTCCCTGCTTCCAAGTAACCATGGCTATTTGGTAAGGGTTTCATGTTTTGTGGATGCAGTGGGTAGTCTTAAATGTGGTCAATGGTCGCCTGCAAACTGGTTGTCAAGGAGAGATTGTGACAACGTCTGGGCAGAGGCAGCCCATGTGACTGGTGGAAAGAAAGATTTCTGACTGGAAAAGAGGATGTTTTGTTAAGGGGAGTTGTTTTTCAGGGTCGCTGTCACAAAATGCCGTCTTGGTGACTGTTATCCTGTTTTTGTCATACGTGCAAATGAATAAAAATGTTTCGAATTAGCCATATGACTCAGAAGGTGAACTCTGGCTGGCAGAGATTCAGGGGGGGTGCGCTGTTTTGTCAGTGCACAACAGTCATCCTGTATATGTGACTGTTTGGCTCCTATTTGCAATGAACATTAAATATGCATGTTTACTACAACCCCATGTGCATATTAAATAATCATTTATAAAGTAGCATTTTATTTATATGTTGTTTCGCATATAATGTATGTAATATATGCCAGATCTTTAATAGATAGAATTAAAAAGTATAAGGTTGTCAAGCAGATGATGAACAATTGTGGCCAGTAAAGTTTAGGCAAATGGAAAGAAACATATAAACATGCTACTGAGAATCTATGACCTGATAATGGAGGAAGGGCGACCTTCCCGTCTGTAGAGCACAGGAGAGTGGGGGTGTCGAGGTGATGCTGAGGCTGACATTAACGATCAGGACAGGAAAGAGGACAAAGCCGCTTACCTTCAAATGGCCTCCGAGTGCCATCATTTCATCTCATATTTCCTGTTTTATTTGTCCCGTACAGAGACATGCGTTGCGTGCCTGTGTAGTGAAACGGTTTCCCATCTGCTTCCTGGATTGTCCATGAAGGGAAAAATGTAATACAAAGAAAAACAAGACAAAACGATTAAGAAAAATACATGACTACGTTAACAATAGAAATAAAATAAAACAAAATAAGACAATAAAGCATATAAACCATCAGTGTTTTTTTCTGTATCTGCCTAGGATATTTTATGTCTGAAGGAAATTTGGTTTTTGGTATTTATACATTTTAATATTTACAGCAGTAAAAACTCAGACTCCAATCACTCACAGGTGATTTTACAAACGTACGTTGTTACATTGCATCATTTTGCAGGCACTCTATTCTCTTTTCTAATTTATCACTGTTATACTAAACAGTTAGGCAGTGCAGTCCATTTGGTTTAATAATGTTAATCATGTCCACAGTCACCCCTGCCTCTCAGCAGTTTTACTTGTAATGATACCTTTGAAGTAATGAAGGCTGCATTCTGGTGCTCCTGTGGACGGGCCACTCTCGATGGGGTGAACAGGTGCAGCTAAGGAACAGGCCGACCTGAGGTCCGCACAGGCTGTCCCAGGGCAGAGGTACAGTGCTAACAGAAGGTCCCAGGCACTCCAAATGCCTTTCACTATTGCTGGGTGTGCCTCACATTTCTCAGTATCTCATTTGAAGCCTGGGGTGTTTTTCCATTATATATATATATATATATATAATATGTCTGTATGTATTCCACTCCTTCATCCTCCACAACTGCTAGTCCGGTACAGGGTGAAGGTGAACTTGGTGTCTGTCCCAGGAAGCATAGGGCACCAGCCAGGGACCAGCCAAAGTGGGATGCCAGTCTGTCGCAGGGCACACACTCACACACCATGACAATTAGACTATAGAATGATTTAATAGAATTCATTGGTCCGTTCTTTTTTTTCTGGGGATATCAGCTTTCAGCTAAATTATTCATATTTAAACTTTTAAATAATAATGTATTTGAAATAATATGTTATAATATAGCGATGTATTTCTGTGACATAACCTGGCCATAAAATCTAGAACATTATTACATTGCCACATTAGCAATTTATTAAGATGAATATGGTTTATATGAGCTTTTTATGAATTTATGAAATGCTATTCATGCCATCGCTCTGCATCTTTATTCTGAAATGTTTTTCTTGACCGATTGGTGATATTTTATTATTCTTGGAGTATAAGAAGAAGCAAGGCCATTAGAGTTTCAGCCAGCAGCTGATGGTGAAAATGCAGACATAACAAATTACACAGTGCCATAGAGAGGTTTTATGTTGGCAAGTTGTACAAGAAGGGATCTGAGCAATTTTTCAAGTGTCAGGCAGTATCTGGAGGTACATCTGTCATTGGGGCTGAGTAACAGTTGAGGGACCCTTCTGGAAGCTTCTCCTGGACCATTATAGCCACCAGATAGACAGGTCTGTAACAATCATCTCAGCCATATGGACCATACATCTGGTACCTCTGATTTCTGTGCGCAAATTATCGTCACCAAAACCTCACAATTCTATCTATCTATCTATCTATCTATCTATCTATCTATCTATCAAAACAAAAATAATGTATCGAGCATGTTACCCTTTTACTAATAATTGTATAATAATTTTAATCCCCATTCATTTGAAATAATTCAGGATTCCGCGTGTTTATGGGTACTTACTATGTAGGTTCACTTTCTCATTATGGCAGGTTATGTCCTATTTCATATTATTAATTGGTACTAATATTTTCCATATTTAATATAGATTTACACAGCAGGAGATGAGAGGCTCCTCAGTGACATCATAATATTTACACACTAACTAATTAGTGGAAACAGGACAAAACATTTTTTGAACAAACAAATGTGAAAATAATGAGGTCTGATAGCCTGGGCCATGCTCTCCTCTCCACAACCTCCTCTCCGCAACCTCCTCTCCATTCCATCCTCTCTGTGCTCTCCTCTCCACTCCCTCCTTTCCATGCCCTCCTCTCTGCTTCCTCCTCTAGGCTCCCTCCTCTATTCTGTCACCTCTTTGCTCCCTCCTCAATGCTTCCTACTCTCCACCCCTCCTCTCTGCTCCCTCCTTTCCATGCCCTCCACATCGCTCCCTCATTTCCATGCCCTCCTCTCTGCTCCCTCCTCTCTGCACCCTTACTGAAGCCGGGCTAAGTCATGCTGGTCAGTGTTGCTCCTCTGGGACCTATTTCCACCAGACCTGAGATGACCGATGCTCATTGCGATGCGTGAGCTTGCCGCCTCTACGGACATGTTTATATTTCATTCTCCAAAGACTGTCTCCATGGTAACAAGCTATACTCATTTCCTGTGGCCTAGTGTTCACGACTGGAGCTGTTGCATTTTGCGTGTATTGGTAATCAGAGAGGGCCTCCGGTGCTTGCTTTTGCTGGCCTGCTGGCTGTCTGAATTAATCAGCCGAGGTTAAGCAGCGTCTTTTGACACAACCAGGCTTTACGTTTCAAACGCACGGACGGGAATTTTACAAATAGCTTACCACTGCAGTAGGCCTGCACTAAGTCCAAAGTTGACGGGGGTTGAAAAGTTTAAAGAAGGGCCGAGCTCTAATTGTAGTAGGAAGATATGAAAGATCGTGACCTTTGAATCCCTTCTCTGTTGATATTTATGTCACAAAACAGTGCAACATGGTATTTATATATACTTATAATCGTCCCAAAGAAAGGGTGCCTTGCATAATATTATAGTGAGCGTTAGTTCTGGGGCAAAGTGCCAAAGTGCCTCTTGGGAAATCTGTGTATTATTTCCCCACGAAATCACCGTGACAATTCCTCCGTTTCTCAACAACATGATCTCCAGAGAAATGCATCATACTTCATACTAACACACTGTACTTGTATATAATGACACGCCAAGACAGGCTCACTTGTGTATTTATGTATACGAATCATGGAAAAGCCAGAGTGACCAGAACAAAGTGTCATTGTTCTGATTTTGGCTATTAGCAGCTTTTATAAGTGAATGAGCTTCACCTCTTTGCCTCCTTGTGTTGGGATCCATTTGCAGCTGCGGGAGACTGAATATAAACTGGTGCTGCTTTCTGCTCAGTCTAGCATCATTAAGAGCTGCTGGCAAAAATAAGCTTTTTATTCCAGGGTCCCTGGTTCAGTCTAACAAACCCTCAGGATTAAAAAGCCAGGGCAGCATTTTCCCCTCTGGTTTCTGAACATTTGTTACTGTTATTACATACCCAACCATGACGTGTTTCTGTAAATAAATTGCTGCCCATAAAGGAAGCTACGTCTGACAACTAAAGAGATAAACATTCAGTCACATGCAGGGTCTTGTCCATGTGCCTTGTCCATATGCCTTTTCCATGTGCCTCTAATCACAGGAAACCTCTTTAGAATTAAGATGCCAAAGAAGTCAAACCTTTCTACCAAAAAGTAACATTGTGGTTTATAATCATAATAATTGGCATCAGGTTGTGACTCCATGAAGAGTAGGGATATGCCTGATGCGTATGACGCCACTGCCCACCAACAACAAGCCAAGCCTGACTGTCCGGCATGACGCACGGGCTCCGCAGGTTGGATGTCAGGCTGTTTGGGCTGTGTGGTGCGCCGAGAGGTAAAGACGGAAGTTTGTTTTAATCTATAACTGAGCGTGCACCACTGCTGAGCCGGCAGCCAGATTACGACTCTCTGATTAATGCAAGACTGGCACTGGGGAGTTCTGCAGGCCTGAAAAGCCTCGAGGCGCAGGAAACCACAGCACAAACATCATGTAATTAACTACCTGTTTGCAGCAGCCAGCTACATGTCTGCAGAATATCATAACAGCACTGTGTAATGCCTGCCTACTGAATTCCCATTTTAGTTGCTATAATTTGACCGGCTCTGTTGCCTCACATATAGGAAACTCACACACAAAAAAAACCCCACACTTGGAGACCCGAATACTAAAATAATGATTTTTTTGTTGATGTGTATTTCACCAGTTTTTCCTTATGACCCTCTATTTTTTCCCAAGATTCACTGTAAGAAGGGTGTTGGCCGCAGCCTTTAGTCAGCAAGTATAGAGATGTGTGCCTTCCCTGTCTGGCCCACACGATGACATCACACCACCACGCCTGTCACCCAGCTCATTCCCCCTTCAATCCCGCTGTCATACCGGGGGGTCAGGCATCCAGAATCCATGCTGACCCCACCCCACCCCCACCACAGGACAATCTGGAAGGCAGTGATGCAAAGTGGGGACCATTTTTCTGTTGTCAAGTAATAAGAGGCATAAAAGATTTACTTTAGCTACTTTAAAGCTGCAACAGCAGAGTGTCCTCAATGGAAATCGAACCCTGTCAGTTTACAGGTCTCTGAGTTCAACATATCTGCTAATTATTAAATCATCATTTCCGTCATCATCAAATCATGAAAAAGTGTAAGTCTCAGTCACGTCACTGTTCCTTGGTTATTTCAGCCAGTAATTCTGGACAAATAACAAAATGGCTAGTAATAAAATGCATGTGTATTCAGCTGAATACAATGTGCATACACTTGAATTATACATTATGACCACATTATAATATAATATTTTAACATATTGGAAAAGCATTAACCATGTAAAGTATCAATATGGAGCCTCAAAATGAAATAGTGTTACTGCTTTCAGTGAAAACAAGGCAAAACACAGTAATTACAACCAGGAGGATTATGACGGTACTGGGAGGGGATGCAGTAACAGCCAGACTCACCCAGATCAGACAGCCTGTAACTGTGGAGAGTCTCTAACACAGTGTCATCACTCATGTCACATGACATCACTAATAGAGTTTTCTTGATGTGTGATTAACAGATTTCACCACTTGTGCAAGAACAATTTCTTTGGTCTGTTATTTGTCACAAGTGGTTCTTACTTCCACTGTCCAGCAGGAAGCATAGTGACTAAAATCCCTTAAAATGTGACTGAGCACAGAGGGTCATACCCGAAGATGCTTCCTCTTGCACAGCATACGGATTCAAGGAAAAGACTGAGCTCTGTGTAACTGTGCATTTTTGGTGTCCCAATTATGCACGGAGAGCCAGCGTTGGGCAACGGGGGAATTTTCTGCAAGCTGGGTACATGCATAGCATCGACTCACCCGAGGCGGAAATGGATTGCGCAACATCTTTGTTGCTAGGTAACTTCACTTCATGACTTGAAGACAAAAGAGAAAATCATCATGCAAATCAACAGGCAAAAATACAACCAGAAAGGGAGATGTGAAAGAGGGTTTTTGTGGTTGGACAGTAGCCAGGTGACACTGGCATAAATCTCAGTTACCTGGTAACAGGAACATTAGAAGCATTTGACTTTTCCTTTGAAATGACTCAAGGTTTCTTGCAGTTAATGTATCAGGATGCCTATCTTAATAATACAAAGTAACAAATTATATACCATTGACACTGAGCATTTTCCTAAACAATCCCAGTATCAATCACCATGATTCATCAATCCCCATTATAAATCAATCACCCCTATTAATCAGTCCCCACAATTTATCAGGCCTCAGACATAATTATAAGACAAAACAGGCAGAAAATAAATCCAAATTCCCGTGTAATAATACAGGGGGAGATACCTAATGAATTCCCTGCCTTCATTTATGAATGAAGTCCATTAGTAACAGGTATATAGACAGCCCAAATCAATGTTAAAATGCTACATTTCAGCCCCAACACCACCTGCTGTCCTAAAAGAACAATGTATGACCTCTTACAAGCAGCCGTATGCCGTCCCTGCACCTTAAACTAAGTTTGCATCAGGAAGATTCAGGTGTTGCGCATAGACTTCGACTGGAACTGTTCCATATTTTAAAGGGTTTGGGATGTTTACTTGCAGATTTTTTTATTTTTAATTACAAAGGACAGATAAAAATATTAAAATACATAGTTGGCAGAAGGACGTTAAATAACCTTAAGATAAGCGCAATGCATCCATTTCCAGGCTATGTAATAGAAATAAATGAACACAGGCAGAAACTGCAGGTGGCGTACATATACACATGATTATTGGTGATGTAGCAGGCAAACGTACAGTATCCATTTCTACAGGGGACTGAACCAACGAGAAGGCTGGGGGGCCATGTACAGTATCCATTTATACAGGGGCCTGTACCAACGAGAAGGCTGGGGGGGCATGTACAGTAACCATTTCTAGAGGGGGCTGTACCAACGAGAAGGCTGGGGGGCATGTACAGTAGCCATTTCTAGAGGGGAATGTACCAATGAAAAGGCTGGGGGAGAATGGGGCAAATGACCATTTGTACAGGGTAATGTACCAACAAAACGGCAACAGGGGGCAGCATGTACAGTAACGTTAAAAAGGAGCAGTCTTAAGCATTCATCCCTGAATCACTGTCCAAGAGTCCTGAACTCTGACAGAGACATTTTCCAGGCTCCAGGGGCCATTTCTTTCTCGATCTGGTTTCACCAGGTTTTCACCACCTCCCGTGATATTTAAGAGTGAAGAATCCGTTTTAATCCATGTTCTTTTCTTCTAGAATGCGCTGAAAAAAAAAACTCCACAGCTATTGCACGGTGGCTCCGTTCATCTAGAAACTGGAGATCCCTGTTTTAATGACTAGACAGCAGTACTTGGCACGTCCCTTTGTGTGGTGTATCCATAAATTCATGAGCAAAGACGTGGAGCCATTGGGCCTGTGCATTTCTGGTTCTTTCCGTGCACCCATGTCCCGGGGCCATCAGTCCGAGTCCTCTGTGCACATGCAGTCACATTCCTGGTGATGCTCCAGGGCTACGTCCGTCAATGAGGTCTGATGTCCTTTCCCTCTCCCTCTGTGCTTTATTAGGAGGACCTGTGGGAGAAGCAGCTCAGTTACAGAGCGAAGGCAGCCATACATTCACAGCTGAAAGTTGTACTGCAGTCGGAGTGACACAACATCTTCCAAACAATGCAAGAACCCAATAAGACAAATATTCAAATCAGCAGAAATTGCAACATTAAGAACATTCAGGGAACATTTAAAGGTATCAGGCTAGAAGAGGTATTCCTGCAAGATGGGTCTTGAGGAATTGCTTGAAGGTGGAGAGGGAATCTGATGACTGGATGTGATTTGGCAGCTCATTCCACCACCGGGGTTTATAGACTCCCCCAATTGCCCCATGGGCTGCTGAAGGCCCCCAGCCCCCGACGGCACAGCGTCAAACCTCATGGTATTTCCTGACGACTTTGGTGGGCACACACTGGCACTCAGAGCAGCGGTGTGGGCAGCAGGCACAGTTCCCGCCACAGCGCTGCACCAACAGGCAGCTTGGCCAGAAGATGGCGTCGGTCTGTTGTAACTCCTCGCGGAGGGAGACGGAGACGTTCCGTGGGGTACAGCTGTATAGCCTCACCTCCTCTCTCATCTGGTTCATCAGGTCCATAGCCCCTTGAGGGAGATGCCAGCGGGAGCATGAAAAAAATTCCAATTTATAAAAGTCATCAGCCACGTCGCTGTTGCGCAAAGGCCAGACAGACATCGCTTTTCACTGCACACTTCATCGGCATTTGGCATTTCTGCACCGTCGTTTAGACGGCATTAAAATAACTATCCGTCGACACCCAGTTACCTTTGTGCAAATGTTTGTATTGCTTTTCTAAGACTCACTTCGGTCGGGATAGAACCAAACAGCTTAGGGAAAGGGAGGTCGGAATGGGCTTATGTTTGGGAATGGCTGTTTCAGCTTCTGGGGAAACACTTGGAAACTAAATGCGCATCGGGTCCCGGGAAGGGTAACTATTGGGTTAGGCGGAGGGTGGCCTGGGCTGAGAGACAGTACTGTTTTTATCTTCAGCAGTCAGGCACTAGAATCTAAGTGCTCTTTATGCTATACTGGTTGTAGTATAAATGCTTGTTAGCAAACAGAGAACAGACAGACAAACAGATTACAGCTAAGTGTTTGCGTTTTGATGTGTGACATACACACTCGGGTACCTTTGGACTTCCTGGACATGATGAAGGACTTCCCCTGCACCTGCCATGTTGGTTTGTACAGCTCCTCCATGTCCAGCTGCCAGCGCTCGGGTTCGAGGTATTTCATGACTTCCTCAACGGTGCTGAAGCTAGCCACGACCTCGTCTAAGGCCTTCAGGCTCTGTGTGGCTGGCACCGACACTTCGGGGATCCCCGCTTCTGGAATTTTCTTCATTCACAAGCACAGTTTCACGCAGACATACATGTTACTGATAAGCTGCTTTTGATTACAATGTAAGTATCAAACTAAATGATGGACAAGAAAACAAATGCTGCTTACAAGAAACAGACCAAGAAGTTTTGCAAGTTTATTGGACAAAGGATCATTTGTGGAGACACGTAGAGTAGATTTTGTTTGTAGATTTAAGTCTGACATGCATCAACTGCTCTGCTAAGCAACATGAAAGTAAAAATACTGCAGGCTAAATCTTAAGCAGCAGTTTAAACCGCTACCATCGCAGTTTACACATCTAACCTTTAACAACCCTGATAATTTGGTGTTGATGTTTTTCACCTGATACATGAAAGCTCTCAGCAAAATATGCCTCAGAGATACCACACAAGAGAAAAACCATGCAGAAATGCTAATCATGTTTATATACAGTTACCGCTTTCCATCTCATGGGGTAATTCTGTAATTGGGAGCGACACATTCCTCTCAGGACGAAATTGCATTAAGGCCTTTTAACTTCAAAAATAAACAGCTGGGAGTCAGAGGGGGCTGGTTTGATCAAGGTTTAAGTACATGGCTGCATTTTCAATAAGCCTGACCTTTCAGAGAGAGGGCAGATGCTGGCCCACTGAGCTTATTGGATTACCCACAAAGTTCTGAAACATAGGGCACTCTGTGCGAAATCGTGTGGACAAAAGTACCATTTAAGTTCTAGAATCCCTGGAAATGTGTACGATTCTTGGCATAAATCGAGAAACAAAAAAAGCTTTCTGCTTATTACACGGTGTTATCTCAGTCTCTCTCTCTGTTATCTTTGCCAAATTTCACAGCACTAAATACACCAATCATTAGCATGCAGGAGCTTGATGTGGTACAAACACTTTGATTCAGGCCCGGCTCCTCCCTGGGGCCAAGCTTATGATTGGGTGCCCCCCCCCGCCCTGTGGCCCACCCAACATTTCAAAGCTTGGGCTGGACCTGCTTTGATTCATCCTTAAGGGCCATCGTGTTACTGCATGGCCATGCTAACGAGCTCATCTCGCCAGTCTCTGCCCTACGACATTTCACCCTCTTTCCTAACATGACGCCTTTAATTTCCTGCTGTTCGTCTCATGCAAGCAGCACTACGTGGGGCCACACTGATTCTCTGTTTATACCCCACATTCAAGCTAATGGTGGCGATAAGATTCTGAATTCTGATTTGGCGGCAGGGCTTAAATGGGTCAGGCAGTCCTGGCTTTGAATGCAACGTTGCTCCTTCCAGAAAAATGGGGCCCGCAAGATGACCCCTGGCGCCCTTCGCTGAGAGAGCCCCCGGCTCTGCTCCTGACCGCGTGGCCACTGTGGAAATGAAGGCTTTCACAGCGTACGGGAAACTCCCTCCTATAAAAGGCTCCCGAGGCTGAAAACAGTGACTCTAGTCAAGGAAGCAGGTTTACGGTCTTCAGCATAGTTCATCTGGAGCTTTTCTGGTCTGACCTCAGCTTGTAGATAAAAAAAGAGCCAAACACAGGAGATCTAAAACTACTCAAGGGCCAAAATTATGTGACCAAAAGCTGTAAAGCGCACGCCTGCCTGGCATGACCTCACAGCGCTAAATTAGCACGCCACTGGCCCATCCGAGACACACAGCCTCGTTAAAAGTCAGATCGAACGTGCAAATAAATCCCCAGTACAAACGGGTTGTTTTTACAAGCAAGCCAGCTGCAGGTTCCATTTTTCAAACTGGGGGTATTTAACAAGGAGCTACTTCCAAAGTCAGGAACACCTGCGATCATAATAATCACCAAAAAAGGCGGCCGGCAAATAAACGGCGGTGCTAGCTCTATAAATCTGGCAGCATTTTTAAAAGCTAATTAGCGAAGGATGCCAAACCTTATCTAGCTGCTGTGTGTCAGACAGGGCTCTCTGTAAAGAGCAACAGAGTGAAGGATTTAAAAGTTTGTGTGGAAAGTGTTGCTATGGGAACTCAGGCAGGGTTTGGCGTTTGGGGATGGAATCTCGTTATTCTTCCCGTACAGACACCAGGAGCGGAGTGGCATGGCTGATTAGCTTTGCCCAGTGTTACAGGGTGCCGGGTCCTAACACTACAACACCATGCTAACGCTACAACAGCATGCTAATGCTACAACGGCGCGCTAATGCTAAAAATGGCCCTAGACCACACACAGAGCAACACTTCCAAACTGAATTTTTTCTAGTTAAATGCAAAAAACTTAATATTTCATGGATGGATACAAACTGCCTCGTGCTATTTCACCATCAGGCTGCCCTATTTCCTTTTGTCATATTGCTATTGTTATTGCTATCTTTGTATATTAATTTTCTTTGTATTACATATTTCCTTTTGAGCACAATCCAGGAAGCAGGTGGAAAAAGCATTTCACTCCCCGCGCATACAGCGTATGTTTGTCTACGTGACAAATATAACTTGAAACATGAAAACTTGCCATTCGAAGCACAGAAATGTTTCAGCGAGGGACGATAACTGACACAAACAGCCTGACAGCACAGTACCAGCTTAGTGACTAAAGGGCAGCCGCATCACACAGCCAGAAATGGCTGACCTTTCTTTGTGTCCCCGTCCAGCAAATAAACCACTCTTGTTATCCCTGTAGTTTTCCTAGATTAACCGGGGCCTGTAATTGGCCAGGATGTTTGGCAGCACAATGGCCCTCAGTCAGGGCTAAACCCAGAGCTGACTTCCTCGAGTCCGTAGTGGCTGGGGCCCGGGAGATAATTTTACTCCTGTCTCTGCTAAAGTCAAGCTTTCTTCTGTGAGACGTGTTTTAACAATCTTTCTGCCTGGCTTCACCGTCTTCCAGGATCTCTTCCGAAAAAATTACAGCTGGGCTTATTTCTTTTTCCTTCCATGGAAGTGGTGAAGAGGAATTATTACTGTTTAAATATAAAGGGCTGCCCACATCTCAGCACCGCAAGTTAACCGCAGGGAAACGGAGAGCCACTGTTTGCATGGGATCCCAGGCACAGAGGAATGCATGTGGAAAGCCAGACAGTGTTGGAAAATCTGGGATCCCTTCGGAGAATCGCGTGGGTAAACACTGGCCTGCTGCCCTCACAGGAGTGACTGACGGAGTGACTGCACCCCCCTCGTAGCGCAATTCCCACTTCCTCTTTGCACTTTCATGCATATGCATCGGGCATTTGTTTCCTCCACAGCCTTCCCCATTCGAGGGGCCCCAGGAAGAGGTGAATTTAGGGTTAGTGCTAATTTCAGGTTGTGGCTGATTCTGTATCCCTGTCATATTCAGGTTGTTTGATCGAAACCCACATAGCAGCACCTCACTAGTGTGTGACATGTAACTCAAAGACCTAAAACATCATTAGTCCTTGAACAGCTGAAAAACTCCTCCAGGTTCAAAACCAATTACTTTAAGACTTTTTATCAATATGAAGAGTTATTGACCCGGTACGGACTGTGTGTGCGGGCTCTGGAACGGGCCACGTTGGGGATCGAGCGTAGGCCCTGGAAGATGAGGCAAGCCCATCACTTAGAGATGCACAACATATAGGTTAACATATTGGCATCGGTGGATGTTCATTAAAAATCAAGACATCGGCATCCGGCTGATATTTAGACTTTAGTCAGTATTCAAAGTCAGCAGCATCAGAGCTAAAGACATAACTACTGAAATAACAGAGCTGATCGTACTGGACAGTCGGCCATTTTCCACAGTGGAGGACGGGGGATTTCCTCGGCTCGTTCTTCCTCATTCTTGACGCTGTTTAGCTGCCATCTCACTGCCTGCGTTATACGATGTGGTCGCTACACACATTCACCTCTGCTTAAGCAGTAACATCACTGCCATCAGTGTCTCTGCAGATCGGTTATCAGTAATATTAGACAAAATTGTATCGCATCAGCTGTAGTTTTCACACTGGTGCATCATGAGTATTGATCCAACAAATCATCAGAGATCACAGAGAAGAACAAAACACAGGTGAGCCGTTACGGGGGGCCGTGGCGTGACCGGCCGGCGATGGCGAGAGGCGCGTCCCGTTATAGGGGGGCCGTGGCGTGACCGGCCGGCGATGGCGAGAGGCGCGTCCCGT
>JAAGVU020000015.1:4508610-4521639 GCA_011763525.2 Mormyrus iriodes | reverse complement strand
TGTATGATGCCATATTACTGCGTTAAATGTTTCTTCTGCATAATATAAAAAAAAATTACTATGATGGGTGCCAGTCCATCACAGGGCACAGGGCTGGGGGACACCCTGGGTGGGATGCCAGTCCATCACAGGGTACGGGGCTGGGGTACACCCTGGATTAGATGCCAGTCCATCACAGGGTACATACATGCACACACACTTTACAGGTAACAATTTAGATATGCCGTTAACATAACTGCGTGGCTTTAGAATGTGGGAGGAAACCAGAATACCCAAGACATTAAAAAAATCCATCCATCTATCCATCCACCCATTTTCCACACCCGCTTGTTGTGTGCAGGGTCATGGGGGTCCAGAGCCTCTCCAGGAAGTTGTGGACAAAAAGCAGGGAATAACCTAGGAGAGGGTAACCCATCACAGGGCGTACAGACACACACACCATCCATCCCTCCATCCATCCATTTATCCATCCATCCTCTCATCTTTCAGTCATGGGGGTGGGTTGAAACCCATTTCTACATTAACCTTTACTAATTAAAAAAAAAAAACATGATTGTAAATTAACAGGAGAAACTGCTTTGAGGCTAGAGACACCTGGTGGTATGTCTTGAAGCTACAATTTAATTTATGATGATCGCGTTGGCCGGATTAGTCTTCTGTTACCAAGTTAAGCTGCTAACAGACCATTTGTATATATCTGATTCTACATGGCTACCATGTGGCATCTATCACCGTGGGCAACCACTCAGTGCTCTTTAGCAGATCAAGCTTATTGTTTCATCGTTTTTGCTTTTTTTTAATGAAATTCCAATCGCTTCTAACTCTGGACCAATCACAGAGCACATCTTGAAAGGCCTGGAGAGTTCTAAAGCCGTCTGCGTGAGTTTAGTTTGACATTTCTGCTTCAGTGTTTATTCAAATCGCTGAGTTTATACACGCTCCAAATTAGAATATTATGAATGATGAATTATTAACGATAACAGTATCACACATAATCTAATCCCTTCCCACAAAAGCGGCATGGAGATGGTTATTCTCTCGCCTGTGTGCCTGTGCAAATCCCACGCCCATCACCACCATGACTGGATCTGCATGCTAATTGTTCGTGGAGGTGAGACAAAGGACAAATCTGGGCTGGATTCTGCTTGTCGTTCTGGCAACAAAAGGCAGGTAGAAGCTAACATTTACTTAAACTAGACATGCCAGATTATCTTGGAATCCTGTAGTTTTAAATTTTGTTCCGCCTCACTTGTTTTTGCAGTGGAAGTTTTTTTAATCGCATTAAATCGTGGAGTTCAGGTATTTTATTGTAATCTTACCTAGAAGCATCCAAACAAGGCAATCACCTAAATAAACTACTAGAATTGGGTATAAAGTTATTATGTGACACATGTTTATGGTGTACAGATACATTTAGATGACGTCTGCAGACATGTCATGCCACTTTGCAATGTCATACATGCAGAGATCACATGACCTTTGCTGTGTTTACGATAACACGCATGAAGGCCATAGCCTTCATCCTGTCTCAGCTCCCCCCTTTTCCGGAGACACCGTGCATTTGTAAAGTTCAGGTCCGTAAAGTAAAAGTCCAGACCAAGACTTTATACTCAACCAACCAGTTGAGTATAAAGAGTTACAATCACAGAGTACTCAACTAGTTGGTTGAAACAAAATCTTGGTCTGGATTTTTACTTTAAGGACCTGAGCTACCCAGCTCTGGCTATCTCTTCCTTCCTCTCACTCCCTGATATTTTCACTCTGTTTCTAGTGCGAAAAGCTTGGGAAGCCTCACACTACAGTCCCATCTTTGCTCTCCGCCTAATGCTCTCCTACTTTGTCAGCAAATTCGACGCCTTGATTCTCCTAATTACCTGGGATTTGTCTCCAGCTCTCCTTCCCATTTGCTTCCTCTGTCGACCCTTTGGCACCCAGCTCAGACACTCGTTCTCGAGTTTTTCTCACAACAAATATATCAGTAGATCTGGCCATTTTTTATCTAGAGGCCAGCAATGTACACTAAGGCCAGGTCTATGGCCACAAACTTTACAGAAAGCTAGCCAGCCACACAGCATCTTATGCATGTTATGAGTCGTACACATTCCTCACATAGATGTATCTGCAACGGAATTAGCTAAAAACGTTGTGTCACCTTTACCCTACACCCCAGGTGTAATGCTGAAATAAACATTGTTGAAACATTCTTGTAATACTCTATCCCTGCCGCTCTCATCAAGAACAGAAGCACAGTGCCAAGGGTAACAACTTTATTCTGAAATCAAGGCCATTAATGTCTGTAAGACGCGTATTTTTATTAGGAGCCTGTCCAGACACACACACTCACACTCTAGCTTTCTCTGAGCCTGCAGAGGTTCCCTTTCTTTAGACATATGCCCTCCTCGCTGCGCTGGCCCGACTCCAGCCACTGTCTGTATTGGCAGGAAACATCATAGCCGTGTTCACGCCAGTTAAGACCGGCTTATCTCAACTTGCTTCTCGCCAAAACTCGAACTCTGGAATGAAAATCTGCCGAATGGGACATGGAACACGGAACATGGCTAAGATTCAAAAAGAGCTGTGTTAGCATATGTATCAAAGGCTGAAGACACTAGGAAAAACAAAGAATGTCCAGACCTGGAATGCTTTCAGGGATTATGTTTAATGAGGACGGCATTGATGAGAAATTGTATGAAGTGCATTTATATGTAACAAAAAAAACACCAATGCGAAGATCACAGGTAGAAATTAAAACATAATAAGATGGTAATAAAGTGTTAAACATCACAAAAAAAGTATTTTTAGTATGACCTTACACCTGTACCTAACAGTTTACTTTACTTTGATTGCACTGCAGTGAGCTGTTAACCAACATGTGCATTTCAGTACATGATTTTAATTGATTTACGCTCACATTAAGAACACTGATGTTCAGTAAATATTGTAACGTTCACGTGACTGCCCTCCTAAGCTTCCCAAAGTGATGTTAAACATCTTGATGAGAGGCAGCCGCGGTAACGGCGCACTCAGCCTGACACTCATGCACTCGCATGTCGCGCCTCCATCGCTGCGTGTCGAAATCACTGCGCATGTTGGGCGACAGGTGAACGGGGAGCGTCCATCTTTGGCACGGCGATGTAGGGCGAAAGGACAGGGAGGCGTGCACGGGCTCTGCCATCGCGACAGCGTGCCGAAGGAGCGGGGACCTGCTGCTGGGGCTCCGGGTCGCCGGGATCGGGGCTCGGCTGCGGAGGCAGGACAGGCAAATAAAATGAGAGAAGGGGGACGGCGGACCTCACCAAGGCGGGTTGGTAATTGCACAATCAGCGGTATTTAATATCTCCAAATTGCAGGGCGAGGGATATTCGGTTTTAAGGAAAGCGCCAATCAGATGGTGAGTCTGTATTCTTTTTTGGGTCTTTTATGTATGTGACATGTAGCAAAAGGTGATATTTGCTCCCCCTTATCCATCTCCGTTTATCGCATCTCCTGGCGAATCATCCAGCATGGTGGATGTTCTCGTTGTATGTTTTTTTTTTCTTTTTTTTTTTCTTTCCCTGCTCTCTATCCTTCTGTAGCCCAAACATCTGAAACCGCCCGTACTAACTTAGGCGTAGGTAAAAAGGCAGAATGCGTCCCGGGATTAAATTGGTAATAGCGATTATTATGAGGCGTACTTTTTTAAATAATGGTGAGGGTGGGATGCGAAAGCCACGTGACGAGATGCAAAGCCGCGGAGAGCGTGTGCGGGCGGCGCGCCCCCCGTAAGCCGCTTTATGCTTATATTCCGTTAAATAAGCACGAAGGAGCCATTTTGTCGGGTCTCATGCAAGTACAGAAGGTGTCACCAGTCAATCATTTACAATAAAAAACGAAAATGAATGAGACAGAAAATTAAATGGACATAAATTAATTATTAAAATAACCCAATATGGATACATTTATGAAAAATGACCAAATATTAAAAAAACGTATATGTAGGCGTATGTATATATGATACATTCATGTCTTATATTGTTTTCTTTGTATTTTGATCATGTAATCTGAGGTTTTGCTTTCATTTAAATGCTTCTGGGTGTTATTTAAAATTATCGTGGGTATAAGTTTTGCTGTGGAACCTGTGACAGGGAATTATTGTTGCAACTTTGTTGCCAGGCTTGTCAGATAACAGACTTTATGCCCTGTCAGAAACCCCCTTTAAGTACCTACCTCCTCCTTATTGTACCAGCAGGTCTCTCCCAGTTATTCTGGCAAATCCCCTAGCTTTTGGAGACGGGAATTCCAGGAATGTGGATTATTTTACACGTCCATTTGTCAAAAAGACGATAAGGGTCTGTTCAGACCTTGTGAGGCTCAGAATTGCTCTCGCTGTGCCCATGGCCTGCACAGCCATGAAGGGTCTTTGCCGGGAGCCGCTCTAAAGCAGCTATCAACAGTCTCCTCTCTTAATATCTATGTTCACCTAAGACTCTGCCAACACCTTTGATTCCCCCAAGATTGGAGTTACTGATGTTGTTAGTTTCCATATAAACTGTAGACTAGAAGATGCTCTCAAAAAGCTGTTTTTTTTTCTCTCTCAAACCCTGGGAGCCTGTTCTGTGGCTTTTATTAAGTACTCTGCTGTTCCAACAAGAATGTCGTCTCATCGATTAAAATGAAATTAAGTAATTTGTTAGGTGCGGGTAACTGACACAGAGTCAGAACGAAAGCTTTTAAGGGCTAATCAGTTTTGTTGGCTCAGAGTATCCAAGATCACCTTTCATGGCGCTGAACTGTTTAAATTGACAAGTATACATATACAATTTCAACCGGTCAAAAAGAAACCTTTAATTTCTGATGACGTTGACAGGGAGACGTGTCAATAATAAGAATACTGACAAAAAATAAACTGACTGAACAGGTGGGCTAAGCAAGAAATGAGTCCCGGCACATGTGAGGGAGCGGATGGATACATGGAGGGAATACATTCCATGACGCAGACGGTATCAAATCACGACACAGCACTTCTAATGGTTGAAACTAATTGGTGTTATGCAGCACTGATTGCATGAGTTACTACACACAAACCGGGGGCAGAGTGTTTTTCCCACTCGGCACCTTTGGAACCGAATGGCTGCATTTTTAGTGAAGACTCGAGGACATAAAGTTTGAAACCCAAATATCAAGTAGAAAACTGTTGGCTAATCAAGAATCTAATCAGCGGCTCTAGATGAGAATTTCTTGGTGCCCTTTGCACTGTTAAAATTCTTCGTATTACGACACTTAACATCTAAAGAGGAATGATGCTGACGAACTTATGTTGCAGTAAGATGGAAAAGCAAAAGAAGTTAAACTCTGAAAAATATCTATTCAGCTTCAAATTTGACAGGAAGCCCCCAGAGGGAGGTCAGAGCAGGACAGACATGCTCACGGATTTTATTTATGGAACTTGCATTATGTGTCATTTAAAGAAACTGCTGTACAAGAATGTGTCACAGAAATGCTACTCATTTTTAGGTCATTAGCGCCTAAACGTTATTGTTGATGCCAGCAATATTCTGCAGGTGAAATAAAGACAATGAGGCAAATCCAAGAATCGTGTTTATTTGAAAACCTGTTGTGTTTTGTGACGTCAAAATTCATCTTAATCTCTGAGAATTAAGTGATTGAAACGGTGTTCCGTTCCAGAGAGTTTGGAGAGTAGCTTACATTAATTTGCATGTTATGAAATTACCACTAGTAGATAGCTTGCAGTGAAATTGCAGTGGGCCCAACAGAGAGCCCTGTGGCACTCCTCACTTATAATGCAAGAGAATGAATTACAGGTAAGAGACTGCAGTTAGTGCAGTCATAATGGGAAAAAAAAACATGTTTTAATTAATAAATTTTCACTACCTTAGTTTAAGTCTTTAGCAAGATTCATGACCTACAGATTATTTCCTTTATATTATGTATAGATAGTGGAAGTCCCACTGGGCTTATTAGAATTATCCCTTGTTGAAAATGCCATGTTAAAGGATTGCACATATTTGAATTATAAACAGAAAGGCGGTTTTGCTGGTAGTTGTAGATAATCACAGTGATGGGTCATGCACAGAGTAACTCAAGCCTTATATTTTTGTATCCATTGAGGCTTCTCAGTTTGTGCATTTGAAGATGAGTGTGATCAGACTCGTCCTCCTGGTCCTGCTCTTCTCCCTGCTGATGCTGGAGGGATCAGCTAAAGTTAAATCTGCAAAGAAGGGAAAGAAGAAAGGAAAACAGGTCTACTGCCCCTCGTGAGTGCCGTCACGCCGGCCACTCTGTGCTGATGATACACTCTGCTTATTCATTTGTCAGCTGCTTCAAATAAAGGCGACTGAATCTAAGGCCAAAATGCTTTTAGTTTAAGCTTGTAGGAGGCACCTGCTTAGATTTCGGAGTTAATATTTTTTGGGTTATCAGACTACTCAGGAGAAAACGTCCAGAGCTGGCGAATGATTCGGAAATTGGGCCAGATGCTTTGATCTTTGGAACTAAACGTATTCACACTTGACTTAATATTTGAAGAAAATTGCTTGCACAGCTAAAAAGTTTCCTGAGATTCACGCAACAACATGTAGAGTAAGTATTCTTGGCGGAGTTTTCAGGACAGGTGCTGGCGTAGAATGCCACTTATCTCAGGTACTTCTGCTGTACCCTTCATTGGTATTTTTGAAGTTAGCACAACTTTTAATTACTGTTTTAATACAAGGCTAAACTAAACTAAGACGTCTCGTCCTTTGTGGGAATCATAGGACCAATTAACATTTCTCCCAATAGAGACTTCCACACTGGAACGTGGTGTGAATGTACAATTTTATTCATAAAATATTTCCCATTTCCATTTGTTGACAGTGCTGTTTTCTTAGACGTTTAATGGGTCCTGTTGATCCTGGTGAGGCATTTGAGCGGAGCTCGTTGATTTGATGATTTCTGTAGGCAGTTGTCATCTGAAGACCTTGCTCGAGTTCCTGCCAACTCGACAAGCAACATACTGAACAGGTTGCTGGTGAGCTACGACCCCAGAATCCGACCAAACTTCAAAGGTTGGTCTGGCCCTGTGTTTTTGTGGTTTTCTGCTGACTTCTTAGTTACCCCTGTGTAACAGTAAATAGTTTCTGTACATTTGACACAGTAATATATAACATGTATTTTCGGAGAATAGAAATAGAAATATGAGACACATTCGCAAATCATTAGTACTCAGTAAAATGTAACAAAAATGTGAAATGCGAATACATGAAGGAAAATGTCCAACCTCATTTATCCATCCATCCATCCTCTGAACGTTTCCCCTGGGGGAGGGCTGGAGTCTGAGTCCATCACGTGGCACAAAGTTGGGGTACACCCTGTATGGGCTGTCATTCCATTGCAGGGCACATATACAGGATCACAATCACACAAATAATGTGCCACTGTGGATCATTTAGGGACACCAATTAACCTAAGTGCATGATTTTCAACTGTGGGGGGAAATCGGAGTACCCAGATGAAACCCACATGATCTGAGGAGAACATGCAAAATTCCTCTTGTACTCAAAATTGGACTTTATTATCTGGCCTTCCTCGGGCTGGGAGATGTTTTTACCAAGCTCTGCATAATGTGGTGGCTTACCTCCTGTAATCATTTAACAAATTCTTTGCTCTAGTTAGGGGCACACAGCAACAAGAAGAAGACTCAAAAGCAGACAGGCAGGCCCGAAATGGTTAAAAGAGAAAAATGCAAAGAGGACTTATAAGAAAAACAATCCGCACATATATGTTTGGCAGCGTGTGGGGCGAATTGCTAAGGCGGCCGCCATGCAGCTGGGCTCCCCTGACGCCCCGGCTGGCTTTACGCTGCACAATTCCACGCCAGACAAACAGGAGCCAGCTGTGCCTAATTGAGGGATGTAATCAATCTGCAAATCCTAGAGTTCTCATGGCTGCCACCTGGCTTCTGGCTGTACTAAATTCACTGCTAGCAAACATTAAATTTTTAATTATAGATATGATTTGGCGTCTGTTCTGTGATAATATGAATTTATAGAACGCTTTGTGGAATTCATCAACCAGAATTTTCTTACCTGATGTCTTTCCGATACCTCGCTGCCTTATTTCCTAGGCATTCCAGTTGAGGACAAAGTGAACATCTTCATAAACAGCTTTGGCTCCATCCAGGAAACCACCATGGTATGAGAAGAGTTTGGCAGTGATGTTCCTTCAGATTGATTGTTTATGGCTGGTTGACTTTTAGCTGTCAAAATGTCATTGAACGAACAAGAGGATATATATGGAAGGTTTTCTCATAGAAAAAAATTTCAGTGAAGTTATTTTCTCCCGTATATAAAGAGTGTTTTTCAATACCAAGATTACAAAGATCGTACTTGTGTTCTTGCTAATTTGCCTCCCAAGAACTACCTTGGGGCGCATTGAATCATAGGATACATCATTTGGCGACGATGCAACCTTGATATTTGGGGAGGGGCAAGAACGCCATCCGAGGATTTTTACTGTCCTCTGTCCTTCTGTTCTTGAGTATTGGAACTGGTCTTCGGCAGTGAAAGATGGTGTAAACGGGTACATGAGAACACAAGTACGGTCAAGCGCGCATGTTGAGAAACAGCCAAAGTGTCAGGTTTGTTTCTTTTTCAACAACATTGGAGGAACATGGGATTCCTGTCCTGCCAACGTAACCTGGAAGTAAGAACAACAGTAACGCTTAGCTATGGAACGTGCTCTGGAAATATTTGTAAATTTGGGTTCTCTGTAGAGCTTAACACCTGCATGGATGAAGTGAGTTTCATGCGTTGATATTTCCTGGCGATTCGCTCCGGGCTCCTCGTGTCTTTGAAGCTGACTCTCCCAGGCTGCCCCTTCAGACCATTAATCTCAGTCTGCTTGGGCTGTGACTCCCGGTGGCATTTTTACTATCCCTATCTCTTCATTCCTTCATTACGCCTGTGTTTGCCAGGCGGCTGTAAAGGTTTGAATACATAACAAATCATTACACAGTGCTGTGCAACTGTCCAGCTAGGTACTCCTGAACTTTGGGGCTCACTCCTAAGCATCGAGATGTAGAGATGGCAGCTTGTCATCAAAATGCTGTTGCTCTTTGCTGCAATCCCTTTAATGTTAGAATCAAATATTATTTTGAATAGATAGTAGTAACTGTGTATACCATGGAAAAGTAGCCTGTGTAGTCAGCCGAACCCCATCCATCTACTATTCTGCTCACGACTGAACTCAGTGTTTGAAGAGCAATGAGCCTCGGAGCTTCGTCGGGCTGTTGGGAATAGCCAGGGGATCTTCTGACATTTCCGGCGCCCTCGAATTTCACAACAGCAGCCCGTCTGTAAGCAACCTCAGTGCTGTGTACCAAGGATCCTTGGGGCCTTCAAATGAAGCCTCAAGTGCATGTGGCTGGAGAAAGCTTAACTCGCAGAAGCTGTAGACTAATCGTGCTTAATGAAGTCTATTCTTCACCGCGACAGTGCCTTCCTGTTTAAATATATAAACTTTAGACCTGACAGAAACACAGTTCTGGGTCTCAGTGGGACTTTTCAAGTCAAGGAATTACACCAAGGAGTTTGTGCATTTCATTGCAATCATAAATCGCACACATTATGTCAAACTGGTTGGTGCAGCATTTCAGGATTTGTTTTGTAATATTTTTGGATACAGTAACTACTTTTAGGGGCAAAATAAGAAAATATATCACATTTTTGTTAGAGATGTTAGTTTCTCATCCTTAAACTTTGGCTGAACTTCTGACTGTGCAGATAAGGTCATGGAAGGCTGATGCAGCTGGTGTGAAAATGCAGCGTTTTTACTCTTTAATCTCCATCGTAATCAGGACTACAGAGTGAACATCTTCTTGAGGCAGCGGTGGAACGATCCCAGACTGCGGCTCCCCACAGAATTCAAGTCTGACGCCCTCACCGTGGACCCCAAGATGTTCAAATGCCTTTGGAAACCAGACTTGTTCTTCGCCAACGAGAAGAGCGCCAACTTCCATGACGTCACGCAGGAGAACATCCTGCTGTTTATCTTTCGCAACGGTGATGTGTTGATTAGCATGAGGTAATCTGGTCAGATCTCCATGTGGTCTTGGGCGCCTCTGCATTCAGGTGGTTGACAGAAACATGAAAACTCAACACGTATTTAAGATGTAAGACGTAAGTTTTAAACACAATAAACAAAGTAGCATTCAGTTAGTATTTCTTTTACAATGAAATACTATATTATAGCATCTTAAATGGAGCCAAGTTTGATTTCCATACCTTTTGTTTAACACAATCCATTATTAAGTGGTCATTTTAAATCAGTGTCTGAGAAACTAGCAAACAGCGTTTTTCTTTGTTTTTAAGATGCTGTGTGTTTTCTCTGTGCCCAATCTCCAGGTTGTCAGTCACTTTATCCTGTCCTCTGGATCTGACTTTATTTCCCATGGACACCCAGCGATGCAAGATGCAGCTGGAGAGTTGTATGTGAAACTAGCCTTTGAAATCCCGCGTGGAGCCGGGCTGCTTCTCATTACGCTATTTTGCCATCAGTTAGCTATGTTAGCGAAACACTTCGCGTATTAGCTGCTGTCATAGCAGTTGTTGTAGCAGATGAGAATTTGGAAACAAAAGTAATTGCTGTCCTGGGATGACGTTGCAATTTTCATTAACCAAAATATGTATGGCAAATATTTAGTTTCCTGTGTGTGTGCGCGTATTTCAGTTGGTTACACGACGGATGACCTAAAATTCAGCTGGCAGTCTGGAGACCCTGTGCAAATGGATGAAATTGCACTGCCTCAGTTTGACCTTAAACAAGAAGATATCGAATATGGAAATTGTACCAAATACTACAAAGGCACTGGTAGGTCTTGCGTTTTTTTCTGTTAACATGTGAAGTTGAGTAAACACACTCTTTGCCCACAGTTGATGCTTATACTTTTAAATTTGAAGGATCTGACTGTGCTTTGCTCCAAAACTGCCGTCCTATTTTGTGGAGCCTCATTCTAACGATAAGATACTGTGGAACACAAGCTGCGGTGCGAAACTTAGCCCCAGATCGACTTTTCCTGACATCATGTGTCTCATGACAGCCCCATAATTACAGTTAAGCCCAAATTATGAAGCATTCATTCAGCTTGGCAGTGCAGTATGGTTTGGGGTCCCCATGCCCTCTATACATGAATAATTCTCTTTGGGGGGAAAAAAGAATATTACTGGCAGAAAATAAATGAGGATAAAGTAATTTCTTTCCTTTGGAGTCCAGCTTTGGCAGAGTCTGCTCATTCATCTGGCAGCCCTGTGCAAGCCCTTCTCCTAACCAGCAAATATGCAACCAAATGTATATGATCAAGTAAAGCCTCCAGAGCAGCGTGCTGTACATGTCTGACGCGTTTTAGGCTGTGGCCCGAGGCTGGCGGCCTCAGAGTCGCACAGTGTCACGCTGTTTACAAGCCCAGCTAAAGTTCTCTATTCTAACTCTTTACGTAGATGTGCGGTTACTGTGCTTGCATACTTGTGTTGTGCAATTGTGCGTGTTTTGATTTTGTTGTGTGTGTATGTGTATTCATGTACTTTTGTGGTTTGTAGCATGTTGAAGACAAAATGTGACATTCAGCGAGAAGGTCTGTGGTGTTCCCTTGAACTTGTCTTAGGCTGAGTGAAGAAACTAATTTGCAGGTGCACTTATACATGCTTTCTGTGTATAAGGAAATACTTTCCATTTAATTTGTTTTAATAGCCCTTTTTTTCCTCTGTCTTTATACATATGCATCCCCCAAAATTGTATGTTGATTATTGCTAGACTTAATGATTAGTTGTGTATAATATTAAATCATATTAGAATACTGTTATTGTACGTATAATAATGGTGAATGCAGATCCACAACATACATCGAGCTGCTAAAACACCATGGCATTTGTTTTAGGCGAGCTCGCATTCTCTAGCATGCCTTCACACGCTGTCGCTGATGCGAGGCAGCACGGGGAGCGGGGGGGCGGGTGGCGCAGGCTTTCAATGCGCAGGTCAGAGACATGGTTGCCCTGTGCTCCCTCCTGGCGTGCCCGACGATGCGACGCCTGTTACAGCAAGTCTCATAGTAAACAGCCAGCCGGCCTTGACGTTGCACTCGGTCGTGTGCAACGTGGGGCACTGGGATGGCCTTAAAGGGGCGCCAGATCAGGCAGAGGGATAGAAGGGCAAAAGTTAAGCGGTAATCCAGCCTGATAACTGCCTGGCAAAAAAAAATAAATGGTAGCCTGTGTTGAAAGATACAGCGGCTACTCAACAAGAAAATGCATTATCACAGAAGGCGCTAAAGACTATGATTTTTATTCAGAAAAACATGTTTGTATGCTTTCTGGGTTTACTTTCAGATACCTCCATGAAGGGCGTTTTCCAGTTTGACGCTTATTGGCTAGTAAAGTCACGGGACTGATTGGCTTTCCCGATTCCACTTGCTTCCTGTTTTAATGGCCTGGGAGACTTGCATGTAGACGTCCATGTGCTCATTTGCTTTTAGCCGGAAATGCCTGCCTGTTGCATTTAGCGTGGCTTGGTGCGCGGGCTGCGGCTCAGAGTGCCTGTCTCTGCAGGGTATTACACCTGCGTGGAGGTGATCTTCACTTTGAGACGGCAGGTCGGCTTCTACATGATGGGCGTCTACGCGCCCACGCTGCTCATCGTGGTGCTGTCCTGGCTGTCCTTCTGGATCAATCCGGATGCTAGCGCTGCTCGAGTCCCCCTGGGTATACATGTCAAGCCCGTCTCATCGGACCTGTCCGAAAAACACCACATCCGCCCCAACGCCCCATTCCATCACTGACATCACTGAACCCCCCCCACCCCACTCACGCCCCGGTGTTGTGTTACCATCCTGTCTCAACACCGCTGTCCCTCTCCCCCCGAGGGCAGTGGGAAAATGGCTTCATCTCAGGTCAGTCACGTCTTGCCTGAGTCTCTGTGCGTGTGTGTGTGTGTGTGTGTGTGTGTGGTGTGTTCTGTGTATCATCCACTGTGGTTCAGCTTGTCATGTCAGGAAATGATGGA
>JAAGVU020000015.1:4497499-4508510 GCA_011763525.2 Mormyrus iriodes | reverse complement strand
GTGTGTGTGTGTGTGTGTGTGGTGTGTTCTGTGTATCATCCACTGTGGTTCAGCTTGTCATGTCAGGAAATGATGGATGCCACATACCAGCTCACAGGACATGTCTTCACTCACTGAGAAACAGGGAATTTCAGTCAATTGCATGTTTGGCTTAACAGTGTGAAAGAGAGACTGCTTATAAAAGGGGTTAATGAGATTTAATATTATTTCCTCCTTACATTTCTTACAAAAATTAATAGTACACATATTGTCTGACGCATGTGGAGTAACATACCTAATGGTGTTTTTGGTAAAATCAACCTTCTGAAAAGTTAAAATGTCAAAGAAAAGTAATGTGACGCTATAAATGTATAAGTATGCTACGGTGTGTTAATTTGCTAGTGTGTTTCGCCCGGCCTGCACTGCAGTGTTCACCCGTGAATCTCCTCGGCCCAGGCATTCTGTCAGTGCTGTCACTCTCATCCGAGTGCACCTCCCTGGCCTCAGAGCTCCCCAAAGTCTCGTACGTCAAGGCCATCGACATCTGGCTCATCGCCTGCCTGCTGTTCGGCTTTGCCTCGCTGGTGGAATACGCCGTCGTGCAGGTGATACTCAACAACCCCAAGATGATCGAGGCGGAGAAGGCCAAGCTGGCCAGCAAGGAGAAGGCGGAGGGGAAGAGCAGCAGCGTAAATGGCACCGGGGGCACGCCCCTGCACGTCAGCACGCTTCAGGTCAGTGAGAGGTCCACAGCGGCGCTCATCCACTTGGTCCACCTCCTCATCCGCGGACAAATTGTCAGAAATAATCACCAGATTTCATAAACAATTATTAATCATCCCAGTATTTTTATTTTATAATAGGATTCAAAGGATACGAAAGCTTTGTTTATATTGGTACAATTAGAATGAAATATTCACACATACATACATATATACATGCAATATATATATACCAACATATACACATACATGCATAGATACACCCTTACCTACAAACATACATAATTTACATATATACATGTAAAATGTATTAATGTGTGGAGGAAAATTTGGGTATAACATACAAGAAGGACGGCAATGTGTTGAGGTTAATAGTGATTCTGACCGTTTCCTTAAAATGCCACGTCTCGTATGAATATGACTGACCACTTATTCGTATGATTTGAATTTCCAGTTTCATCCTTAATAACAACCATGAAAATGTAATCTACATTCATTAAAGTATAAAAAACGTGCGGACGGGTGAGATCTGTGCTGGTTCCTCGGAAAGAGTTCAGGTAATGCAGTATTTTGTTTTAGATGGGCTGTTTGTGTCACACCCAGCCTAAGAATACAAACCTGGCCATTAAAGCCGGTATGAGCTGGAATGAGACTCATTATGGATTTAGATGTAGCGTGTGCTCTGTCAACACATCCCAACTGGCTCCTTCCTGCTTTAGCGCCTCAGTGCGGCGATCCGTGACCGCCACCCGTGCGCATGCCAGTCGTCAGGAACAGACGGTAACCCCGGGTTTATGACATCACAATCCGTGCATCACACGCTCTCCGCAGGGATTAGGGAATCCCAACAAGGGTGCGGACCTCTGGATAACAGCTGACAGCACGAGAAAAGGAGGGAAGGGCCCCTGCGTCTTTCCTGATGGCCTCGGTCACGTCAACTTCTCTCGTTCGGTTTTTGGGGATTACTCTCCAGAGGAAATCCCTTTCTTTATCACGCCAGAGCAACGTCTTTGGGGGAGGTGCTTAATTTCCCGGACTGCAAAACCAATAGCAAAACATGGTTATGTGTTTTATATGGAGTAACTTGGATTAAATGACTTTTTATTTTATTTTTTTTAAAAAGACCTAATAAGGATATTTACAGGAAGATAAAGGTGGGATGGTTAACATAACCATGCAGTTTGGGGTTGAGATGAAGAATAGGGGCTGTATTTGGGACCGAGAGCAGAGAGGGATTTGGCAAAAAAAATTGGGTTGGAATGAACACAAAGCAACCATTTCAGCGTAAGCATGAGGGCAGCACACACAAAGCAGATCTGCTGGTGGATGCTGGAAAGGTGGGGTTGGCCACCAGTCTGGCTTTACCAGGACAAGAGTTAATCTCCCGACACAAGGTAAAGCCCCAGATAATTAGTACTTTGAGCTGACTACCAAAATGCAAATCATAACGCCAGCTATACATCCTGAAAGACTCTGTTTAACAAAGATATTCTACTATCCCAATATTTTTGCATTCTTGTTTTGGTTCCTTGTTAAGGCTTGTTAAGTTTGAGGCCAACATCCAACATATTAAAACATGATAAACCATGGTGATAACAGCCAACTTCATTCTGTAATTCAACAGTTGTAAAATTACAGCAATATTATGATACCATCTAAAGCCAAACATACTAGACTTGCAAAGAATTTTGGGAAAGAAGCCGATTTTAAGCAGCCTTGACAGGGCCGGATGAAGGCTCGCGGTAATTAGCCGGTTGGGCTAACGTTGGAGGACGTGTTTTGCTTTGATCACTGTAACTGGAATCTGGGAGTCGCTCGTTTAAATTAGAGGCTTTTGCAAAATAGGAAGTGAAATTTCCTCGAGGAAATAAGGGGCGTCGCTGGTGCCATAGGTCACACCGGCCAGCTTTATGACCGGGAGGTGCCCCGAGCGAAAGGAAACATTCGCCTCTTTGTGTCTCTTGCTAGGGCACGTTCACTAAGATCTGTGGCTTTAGCTTGCTGGTGCCGTGGCGACCGTGGTCCGTGCTCATATGTGTGCGTCCCGCCGGATCTCTGGTCCCCCCAGCAGCGAGCAGGCATGGCTGAGCAAAGGGAAAACAAAAATGCAGCCATAATGCAACAAAGACGTGTGGCGAATCTGTGTTAGGATTCCCTACAGAGTAATATGAGGCCTATGTAACACTATTAAAAGAGAACCAATAAAGCGACATTTGCATAAAAGTGGAATATTCTTACAAACTGCTATATCTTTGTCCTGTAAGTCTCTTAGAGATATACGCAACCCAAGATATTGGTGGAAAACAAGCAAACTGTACAGTTTTCTTTTAAAACAATGTTGCATGATTCTGTTTCACACAGTTCATGGCTGCATGGCTGTTTTGGGCCTGTAACTGAATGGGTCACTCCAGGAGTTCATAGCTGAGGCGTCATGAATGCCGGTCAGAACAGCCAGAGAGCGATGGTTATGTCAGAGGAGAACAGACCTGAGTTCATTTGGGTACTGGATCATTCATAGTTGGATTCTTCAGACATCAACCCTGGAGTGTGAAGGAACAACATTGACCAATCAATGATCCTGTCAGCTTTTATAACTTAGAGCTCCTGGTGGTCGGTAAATCACGCAGGCTTCTTTTGCCAGGTGGCGGAGACGAGGTGCAAAAAGGTGTGCACCTCCAAGTCCGACCTGCGCTCCAATGACTTCAGCATCGTCGGCTCGCTGCCGAGGGATTTCGAGCTGTCGAACTTTGACTGCTATGGCAAGCCCATCGAGGTGGGAGGAGCTCTCAGCAAGTCGCAGGCAAAGAACAACAAGAAGCCAGCACCGCCAAAGCCCGTCATCCCGTCCGCAGCCAAGCGCATTGACCTCTACGCCCGCGCCCTCTTCCCATTCTCCTTCCTCTTCTTCAATGTTATATATTGGTCTATATATTTGTGATATATATATATATATATATATATATACACACACACACACATTTTGTTTTGCTTGTTTCCATTAGTGATACCACCCATGTCATTTTTTAATATTAATATGTTATCAGTCTACATCAGGAGAGGATAGAATATGCTTGGTGAACCAACTATAAGGAATATCCTGTAAACAACGGGAGAGGCTCTGGACCCCCGCGACCCTGCATAGGACCAGCGGGTGCCGCGACCCTGCATAGGACCAGCGGGTGTGGAAAATGGATGGATGAATGAACTATGTGTTTATATTTATGATTAAAAAGCCCCAATCCTGAAGCAGCCCTTGGGGTCATACCCTGTTTAGATGGTAGCATGCCAGCTCAGCGCCCGGTACGCTAAGGAAAAGAGGAAAGAGCGAGGGATGACAGAGGAGGTAGAGAATGAGTGGAAACAACTTCATTTTTATTTTATTACCAAATAAAATTCTATTACCTTGCATGTAAAAAGCGCATAAATGAATATAAACTCTAAAGTTTGCTATGATACTTCTGATTATTATGGTTGTTATTCTCGGACTGGCTGATCACGCTGATGTCACGATGCTCGATGCCATGACCTCTATGACACATATACTCGGGAGATTCCATCACCAAATGTGACCCATGCGTTAAATTTAAAAGTATGCGGATAAAGTGGTATGTAAACACAAACATGTATGTGTATATACATGCATGTATGTAAGCTTAGGCCAATAAAGAACATATCTAATGAACTGCTCTATTTAATCCAGAGCCTGTATTTGCTTCACAAAAGTTATGTATGTTTGCAATGTGTTTTCATGAGTTTCTAGACAAAGTAAATTATACTTAAGACATAGAATGTTCTTCTATTAGCATTTTCCTTAACCATAAAGGCACCCTGACCATCACATGACTCATCAGAAATGCTCATGGAATATTTTTTTTTTCAGTTTACTGATTTGCCCACAGCTGAGTGGATGAAAAATATAGTCCAACAAGCCACTTATTTTTGAATGAATATGCCTGGTATTATTCGGAAAAGTGTCCATAAAATCATATCATCATCCATCCATCTTGCAGCTGCTAATCAGCTTGCACTGCAGTCATTTTCCTAGTGTCAGGACATGGACGATGATGGACGCAGGCATTTTGACATTTGAGATTTAAAGGCAGGAATGTTTGCTGGGATTGATGTCTTTTATTATTTTAGTACTTAGTTCTTTCTTATTGTCTAAAATTCCAAGCATGTCTGCGGTACCCTGCATCCCAGGCAGTGGACCAGTACACCCTTAACTACTAGCCTGCTACCATGGCAACAGACACTGAGATTAGATTTCCGTGGGAGGCCAGTCACTCTGACTGATCCGGAATACTGAAACGTGACCCAGGCAGGAATTCTCTGTGCCTGAAATCGACAACATAATCAAACATATGGCCAGGAGTAGTTAACAAACCAAATTCAAAAAATGTCAATATGAATTACGTCATTCCCAACCTGAAAGGTTTTTTTTTTTAATAAATTTGCAAAAGTAAAAAAAAAAGTAAATATAGTATATTAATCTATATGTAAATAAAATGTACATTTAGAAATCTTTATAACTGCTCGCTAGCTTCGCTATTATTAATACTGTGTGGAGTCTGTATTAGTTAAAAATACATAGTTTTCAGTAATCTTTAACGATAGTTCTGTAGGCATGACCCTGTCCCAGCACTGTAGCACCCTCTAGTGGAGTTCCCCCACTCAGACCCTCAATGACCAGATTACATAAAAAAAAAACTGAAAACAATAAATCAAATCTTGCATGTTGTTCTCATCATCTGAGTCTGATTCTTCCAGTTGTGTAGCCAGCTTCATTCACAGCTAGTGGCTCTGATGTGTCACTTACCACAAGGTCTCACTCTCCTTCAACAGCCTCATCCTTCCACCTTCACAAACCTGCCAGGATTCCAGGCAGCAAATTCGGAGATCTGTGTTCCTACTTATGGACCCACTCGCCGTGACATAGTATTTCACAATGGAAGCCTAAGCACCGAAATCCACCAATTAAAAAAATGGAAGCTGTCTGTTTAAAATCCATGCACGTTCTCCACTAGGCGAATGGACGTGATTCTGAAGACGCCGGCTTGTGTGATGGAAAGCCTACCAAAGAAGCCTGGCTGTCTGGATATGCAGATGTTTTGCTGAACACGCGTGTGAAACATACATGCTGTACCAGTTCAGAAGAAGATGGCAGGTCACACACTCAGAATACAGTTACTATACAATAAAATAGCTCAATGGACCATACTGAAGTCTTACAACTCACTGGAGAGCCAAAATGGAGGCATAAAACATATTAAATATTCTGATTAAAAGTGAATTGCACTGACATGCCAGATGGTTTCCGCTGGGTCCTATAGGTCAACAGACACCTGCATAATTTTTTGGCTTGTGGACTGTGAAATTGTGAAAAGCACAGTGAGAAAACACCAGGGCAAAGCTAGTGGTTTGTCTGTGCTGCCTAAATGCAGCAAATGTCTAAATGTCCTGCAGGTATTTCGGCAAAGTGGGGGACGGGGCGATCTCAGCTGTCCAATTCGAGAAGAGATGCATCAATATAGAAATGGATAAGAAAACAATAGAATAAAAAGCTATGTTTGGAATGTTCATTTCTGAAGCCCTACCAAACACCAGCTGTGCCCCAGAATGGTATAAGACCCCTGAGTTCTTCAAGTTCTTCAATTGTAGGTGGAATTCAGGCTGCTTCCGTGTAATCCTCACCTCCCATCAGTGCAGGTCAACCTATTAGGAGACATCAGTGACTGCATAGGGCGCCATCATGTGAGGGGGCGCCGACTTAGCCAGCCGATTTCACTCTGTCTCAGTCAGGGGGCACCAGCGATGAAGTTGGCCTAGGGCACAACATGGGCTTCGACAGGCACTGCCCAGGCTTCCTGGATACTATTGGGGCATAAAACCCAGAATCTGGTAATGCAAAGTTCTAAGAGTCACGGTTGTTGTTTTTTGCTTCAAAGACTTGATTTAGTGCTCCTTACAATGTATGATGATAACTCACCCCACTGCCCAACTTCACTTTGCCTACATTGTCAAAATGGGTCCTCAGAACATACACACGTACTCTGCCTTCCAGCCATGCTTTGGGGAAACTGGCTATGCCATTTTAGGCCACCGTGAGCAGCAGAGGGACGAAGAGCAACGGAGACGGCCAACACGTGCGTTAGGGCGCTGTACCAGTGATCAATCCTAGCGTTGACAGAATGATTTCACCATTGGGTCCTTAACCCCCAATTGTTCCAGAGACCCTGCTATCTAAAAAAAATGCACATGGCTTTGGATAGAAGCATCTGCTAATCAAATGTGATGTAAATAAATGGCCATCACCCATGTGAAGTGTGTACAGGAGAAGCAGGTGTATCTCTGGGGGAGGAGTACCATTACAGGCAGCATTACGAACCAAGCTGACTCAACAAGCCTCCGTGACTCATCGGATGGGCTGCGCCGAATCGGTTTGGCCATGACTGCCTCATTGGACGATGGTAGCAGGAAGTCAGAATCAGCCAGTTTACTGTGATCAACACTTTCACACTAAGACACGACATTTCTTTTTTGATGTGGTTCTTCGTTTAGAAGCATTTGTTTAGGTGTTTGGCTCCATGGGTTGGGGTGCTATACCTATGTTCGGAAGGTTGTTAGTTCAAATCCTGGAACTGGGTGACTCCAGTATTGGGCCCTTAAGCAAGTCCCTTAGCTCCCAATTAATCTTGACCCTGTGTTCTTCAAAAAAAAAACATCACCATGGATACATCTTATACGTGTCTGCACATTTAAAATACTTACTGCTTCACTAACATGCTTTAAATGTGGAGGGTAACCAAGGATACTATACTATTTTAAGGAGTGAATATTGTGAGTATATAAAGTATGATTTATCTCAGAGTGAGGGAGTGTGCTCAGACGGGTATCCCATCAATGGCGTCCCCAGTCTCCTGCCCTCTGCTTGCTGAGATAGGCTCCAAGCTCTCCATAACCTTGAAATGAATGAATGACTATAAAAAACGGATGAGTGGATATGTCATATTGAGAGTAGGCACATGGCACATCGACACATCACTGACCCAAAACCACGGCACGTTGACCTTCCAATTTGATCAAACACATTGGGAAGGCAAGGAGAAGGCTCCTAATTAATAAAGAATGACACCTGAGCTTGGTGAGAACACACACAGCTGGTCATTACTACTTGTGAAGAGAGCATTTCACATGTATGCTGACATCCTGAATGGAAGTGTTCGTTTTTATCCCTGTGTTTTGCTGCTGCACGGAAAACAAATCCATAAAAATATCATCACATGTACTAAAGTACAATTTTGCAAACCAATATTTTATTTCATTAAAACATATTTTATATGTCCTTATAAACGTCAGCTGGGTGGATGTAATGTAAAGAGAATGTAAGCCTACTCAGTCTCCTGTCTCTGTGTGGTGTCAGCAAAGACACATAGCGGTTGACGCTTTGAGTTTGGACTCCTCTTCACTAAATGGGTGTGGGTGCGTCACATGGGGGTCATTTATGCTAGACGTGGTCAATCAGTGTATATACATACACCCAGGGATGGCCTTTGTTTGAATAACAGATTGGCCGCCTGTGACCACAGATTCCTTGACATGCCTGAACAGGAAATGCATCCTGGGACGGGGCATGGCCATTGATGAAAAACCAAGATGTCATGTTCCCCATGTTGGGAATAGGTGGTCTGTGGTTGCGCCAAAGGTCACAAGGAACTAATTTATCCTTCTGTCAGAATATAGCTAATGTTAGCTTTATGTAGACCTACTTCTAATTCTGTCCTGAGTCTATGGTCTTTTTTTACAGGGTCTGTTCCCCTAAAGGGATCCTGAGAAGGGTCAGTACTGGCCAAAATCACTTACGATTCATCTCCGTGAAAAATGGACAGTGCGTTCTCAGAGCAGAATCGTGCGATTAATACTAGTGCAGTATTTGTGGTACATAGTTATGTTTCTGCCTCAGAAACCTCCCTGTGGGATTACTCACCCACCGTTGTAAACCTGCAAACAGCACTTGAGGTACTGTGTGATGGTTGCTGCTGAGTTTTCCATATGGACGTCTGGCACACATCAGTCTCATTTTCATATCAATAATTAAACAAGTGTGCCACATCCTGTGCTGGTATTGGAGGCAACGAGCTTAGCCTCCATGTTTATAAGGATGCTGAGGACCGCATTCAAGCCCACCAGATAAATCCTTACCTGTTCTTATTCATATGCTATGGTTCTTTGAACTGCAGTTTAATTTCAGTTCAATCAAATTCAGATTTACATATCAAAGTGATTAATTCGTCTAGTTACATTTCTTAAGCTTTAGAACTTTATTAAAGCAATTCAGATCTGTAAATACCCTGCGACCCTCTACTGGATAAGTGATTCGAAGATGGATGGATCTATAACAGTGATCATCATAATTATTATAACCATTAGACAATAATTGTTAAATAATCATAATCTGCAATAATGCACAAGGAACGTCAGAATCGTCAAAGATCTTTCACCGCTATATGTGCAGAGTGGATGAATCGATGGTGATGTAGCTTGCAACAAAATGTTGCCTTTGCGGAACATCAACCGAAGCTAACACAAACCGACACGCTACTATGAAATGATCAAGTCACAAAACTTTTACTGCTTCCAATTCCACCATCTTGACGAGGCGAAGCAGAAATGTCCTTTAGGGAGGTGTAAAGACAAACAAGGCTTCCTGAACATATCCCACAAGAGCCGAGCCATGGACGCTACATTGTAGCTTTGCAAAGGTGGCGGGTAATGATGGTGGTATCATCTATAAAAGTAAGGATCCAAAACATACAGATGCTGGACTATTATATACCTAGCACAGATATTTTTTCCTTCCATTTACATTAATTTATTTAGCAGATGCTTTGATCCAAAACGTAAGAAAGAAAACAGAGTCAGTCAGTCCCTGGACCAGCCTTGTTCAAGGGCCTAAGTGTGGCATCAGTCTGATGGCCACCACTACTTGGTAAGTAAGAATTTTTCCTTTCTAACAGGAAATCTAATTCTCCAGGGACAGGTGGGAATACATATGCCAGAACTGCCTCATGGTTTCAAAGACATTCTGCAGAAATTGTCTGTGATTACTAGTTTCCCTAAATTACATCACTGTCATAAGGCCACGCCCTACTTGTTTCCTCTGCTACAGGTCATTGATGTCAACTGCCATATTCTGACAGGTGTCTGGAACAGAAACTGAGCAGTAGGTATACTCAGCAGTACCCTAGAGAATGCTTCTGAAGGTTTGCCCAGGCTGGCAATCGAGCATTATGGTAGTTAGAAACAAGATCAGGTATTTTGTGGGCAATTGACTATTAAATGGCATCCCTCAACAGAACCTTTGCTTCATATCAACAATGCCCCAGACAACAACCACCAGCTCCCTGTAGCTCTGTGGACTTAAAGAATAGTAACTGTCAGGCTAGCCTGGCTCTGAATGCAATGAATAACGTCATTCATGTTGTGGAAGGCCTGTGGTGATTCATAGTCATGCCATTTGGATTGTCAAATGCCCCGTTGACCTCATGGTGTGGGTATTTATTAACAGGCTTCATGCTCCCTGACAACCTGTCTGTACATATCGCTATATCCGGCCTGGCCATCTCCAAACTTTGGGAGGTGTCCAGCCCATCCTTTCTGTTGGCCTGATGCCTGTACTGACCCCCCATGATGCACAAAGGCTATTTATCATTGATATAGATAATGGAGACAGGCAGGCGAAGTTTTCCCAGGAAGGCCTACTCAGATGAAAGATATACTTCCTGTAGCTGGGTCCTCATCCAATGTGAGAGGAACTACGTCACTGAGTGGGAGTTCCTGGCTGTGGTAAACTTACGCGGGGTGAAATTCATGCTGTGGACTAATCATGCAATCTGAGGGACAGGTGGCAGAAGGAGCTTCAGTAGGTAGGGTGTCTGCTTGACATTACCTGTTCCATTATTCCACTCACACTGATGGCTAAACTTACTCTACCCAACAGCAGGATAACTATTGGCATTGTCTTTGTAGTAGATGAGCACCTCAGCATCAATCCGTAGGAGCAGAAGAAGGATCAAGACACTAATCCAGAGCTGGCGATGATCCCGGGCTGGCTGCAGACAGGATAGTGACCACCCTGAACAGCTGCTGCCCTACTTAGACAAATGGTGAAGTTCAACTACTCCAGGCAGGAGTAGTTTGTAGAATCCTGTGCCTCTGTCTGGATAATCCGTATCAAGACTGCCGTTGCCATGGTAACTAATTTCATGGTACCAAGAGGTGAGCCATCGCAGGATCTCCCAGTCACTACAGAA
>JAAGVU020000015.1:4464362-4480885 GCA_011763525.2 Mormyrus iriodes | reverse complement strand
CAGCTGCCCAACACCATCACCAACACCAACATCGCCTGCTCAACATCATCCCCAACACCAGCATCAGCTGGCTAATACCAACACCAACATCGGCTGCCCAGCAACTTCACCAACACCAACATCAGATGCCCAACACCATCACCAATGCCAACCTCGGCTACCCACCTAGTTGTAACATTTACAGATGTATTACTTTTGTGCAAAAGGCCTAATGAGACATAGCAGCACAGGCAGACTATAGGCTATATTGGTGTTTTTTTATATAAAGGGTTACTGTTTATCTGCAGCTACAGTAAAGTGGATGTGGCTCCAGGTGGTGCTGCTGATCATTCAGCTTACCTGCATCCATCCACCCAAGAACTTCTCTCGGTCTCTCTAAAGTGACGTTGAGAATCCATATTCCTTTTCAGAAACATACTTTGCAATTTAAATTATTATATCTGTTTTCAGTTGATATGTTTTTTGTTGGACTAATCATCTTTATCATGATCATAATTTAGATTATCAATTTAAGCATTCGATTGATGGATGTATGTGTTGTTACAGTACTTGTCAGTTGATTGAAGGTGTAGCTAATAATACTGGACATTATCCAACTAGCACATATTTACCGTCTTTCCCCCTTTTTCAGTCTGTTCGCAGTTCTCGAGAGGAGTCTACGCTATTTTTGGATTTTACGATAAGAAGTCCGTGAACACAATAACATCCTTCTGCAAAACTCTACACGTGTCTTTTATAACACCGAGCTTTCCTCTGGATGGATCGCATCAGTTTATCATCCAAATGAGGCCGGACATCAAAGGACCCCTCCTGAGCCTGATCGAGTACTACAAGTGGGACAAATTCGCCTATCTGTACGACAGCGACAGAGGTGAGCACTCACCGCTTATCTGCTTCATCACCTCGCCTTTTTATGGGTATTTCCTGAGCTGCACAACATGGAACTCATGAAATGTTCCATTCTGCTGCTTTCTTAGTTTATTAATAAAAGTGTTATTTAATATGACAAATCAAGCCTACAAGGTTACATTGTACTATAAAATCTAAAGGTTACAGAAAGTAGTTGTCAGGGTCCTGTCTGACACTTTTGAAGCAAGATGGGGCTGTGTTTGTGGGAGAAACAAATAAACAATCATTTTATTTATAAGCATGTATTCTAAAGGTGATAAGTTCTATCAGTGGTTTTACACAATCTAGCAAAACATTAAAACAAAAACAACTATTCATATTAATGTTAGTAGTTTCTTTTTTACCATGAGTACCGAAACGTTCATTCCCACATTTTTACCAAGGGTAATTTTTCGTTATGCAACTGAACATTGATTATTCTGCTGCACGCTGTTCATTTTGCTTAATTATTGATCAAATGCTAAATGCACACAAAAGAGATATGTTTCATTTATTTATGGATGGGCACACACTGAGGACAGTTATAGTGTTTCCTTTTTGCTCAAAGCAAAAGAAACAAAAGAAAAATATGTTCATGAATTTAAATGAGATAAGTTGAGTTTCAGCCTAGTTACTGTGTTACTTTGTAACCTAGTTTACTCAGTTGGTAATTGGTAGTATAAAGGTTAACCACAGAGGACTAATATTATAAATACCCAGAATAATCATGCTATATTAAAATAAAGTTCAAATTAACGATAATAATATGATAAGGTAATAGCTGATAAAAAAACAAAGTTCACATAACAATTGTGGCAAATATTTTCTTGCACACAGGGATTACTAAAAATACATCCCGGGCATGTCAGCACCTATAGTGGGGAAAGACACCCAGTGTGCATGATCACTCTGTGATCAGGTCTTGATCATCCCGCAATCAGCCCATGATGAGTTTGTGATCAGCTCATGATTCATCCATAATCAGTTAATAATCAGCCCATGAATAGTTAGTGATCAACCTGTGATCAGATCATGATCAGCTGAGGTTTATGATCAGCCCATAGTCATTCCATGCTCACTCTATGATTAGTCTGGGTCAGTTTCAATTCCAGAAATGGAAGGATTTTGTCAAGAAAGGATTTTAAAAAGAGAAACAATGCAGCCTGTTTATCACAAAGCCATTTATCTTGCCTGGAAGGCAGCCCTGGCCCCGTGCAGAGAGGGACCATCCAACCTGGCCTGACCTCTTTGTGCAGATGGTTCGCCATCTTCTTCCTCAGTGGAGGAATCACGGCGACTGTCCACTCCCACGTTCACGCGAAAGCACTCCAGCGTGATCTGAATCACTCAGCAGGAACGCCACGTTCCCGGGTTCCGGCTGTGAAATCTCACACCTGGAAGCCGGTGTGATCAGAAGAGGTTACATAAGCTGCCTGAGGATGCCTTTATTCGGTATTCAGACATCATTATTGCCATTTCATTTTATCAAATCTATTGCTTCAAGTTTTAAATAGTTATTTAAGACATTTTTTGTTCCTTCGATGAAATGATGCACTGCCTGAAATTCTAATCTCCTTAGATACAAACCATAAAATGACATATGGAATTATGCAATGACCACAAGAGTATTAAACAAAAAAATAACAATTTGTTGGGGGAGGTGGGGTGGGACAATTGCTCCAGGAACTGACTGACCCTCCTGTCTCCTCTCCGCCAGTTTCATGGTGGCCTCCTGGGATGCTTTTCCAGCCGTCCTGAAGGCGGTCCCACATATGCTGAGCTCTTATTGGCTGCTTTTCCTTCACTCTCTGGTCAAACTCCTCCAAAACCATTCCTGTTGTGTTTGGGACAGGTGGCCAGGTCATGCCATCGACACTATCGCTCTCTCTTGTAGGCAGCTTGTTGTATGTAAGTTTTGTCTGGTAAAATATATAGATATATCACTCTTGGGACATTATTAGTCATTTTTTATTAGTAACTCCAGGCACAGTTTTCAGGACCTTGATATGAAAATGTAAAATGTTTTTGCCAAGAACATAACAATGATTTATAATTATTTTTTTACTTTGTGAGTCTGCTGAGCCGTTTATTATCTTGATTTCTTTTAAAGAAGCTGTAGTGCTATAGGGAGCCACATAACTCTGGACCTTCTCACCACTTGCTTGACGGAGGAAATGTAAAGGTGTGCACTTCCTGTTATTGTGCGGAAGGATGGTATCAGGCATTTGCTGAAGATGAACTACGTGGTGATTTGCGGTTCATGGACGGTTCACACGTGTGCCCAAGGGATGCCGCATTCAGACGGCGCCTTTATCCAAAGCCACTTAGCGCTTTCGTGGCAGGATGTTTCGTAAGAGCAGCCGAGGCTGACAGGAATTATAGATGAAGTCCTGAAGTCATGTGACCTGGCAGTTTCCAGGTCACATGACCTTATCCTTAACAACTACCTGCTGCCCTGGGGGTGTAATATCTATCTTCTGTGTGTAGTTTACTGTATTGGAGTCTATCCGAGACAGCATGGTGTAGGAGGCAGGGGGCGCCCTGGACAGCCAGTCCATCGCACGTGTATACTCACATGCTATACCAGTTAACCGGAAGTGTGTGAGGGGGGGAGTTACCAGTCTTAGCCTGTCTTTGGACTGTGGGAATTAGCCAGAATACCCAAAGGGCAGCCGCATGCAGAGGTGTAGCAACAGCACAGGCAGTGGGGGGGAAGGGGGGGGCTGATTGCACAGCACATTGCAACAATAAATCTTCTGTATTCGTGTGCTTTGTTTTTGAGTGAAAATAAAGTACTTGTTATTAATGTCTCTTTGTTGATATTGATGTCGACGTCACACTAAAATAATGTAAAGAAATTTTTACCAGGCCAGGGGAGGGTGAGCTGGAGGCCCCAAGGGAGTATTTTTTTGCCAAGGGCCCCCAGAGGCCCTAGAATTGCCCGCCTCTGCCCGCGCGACGTGGGGAAAACGCGCGAACACCATGCACACAGAGCGAAGGCAGGAAGTGTGTGTGTGTGTGTGTGTGTGTGGGGGGGGGTTACCACTCTTAGCAATATGAAAATGTATGAGCGTTAATGAATTATTTTTATTTATGCACTAAATGAGCTTTGTTAATGATCTTCGTTCATTAATGAGACGGACGTGTGGAGTCAGAGGTTGCATGTATCTGGAGCACTTGCTCATAAATAACAAAACCAAGAAGTTTGTGGGTGAGTCACGGCCATGAAAGATGAATCCGTGGTGTTATGACTCGCTGTCAGAGCCTCGCGCTGTTGGCATCGCCCAGCGGGGTCTTGGCTTTCCTGTCGGCTGGCCGGCGGATGTGAGACGCTGCGATTAGCTGCTTAATTCAGCCACTGCTCCATCGGGCTGTATGCGGCGTCAGGCTCTCTGACCAAGGCTATACACTAAGAGAACAGTCATTATTCTCATAGCACAGTGCAACCCCGTATCCACTGATTTGGTAACCATGGTTCCAGTTATCCGTGGTTTACCTGTGACCCGAAAATATTAAGTGGAAAATTCTGAAAATAAATAAAACTCCACATTAATGTAAAAGTGTTTTTCACAAGATATTGCTCTGTCGTCCATTGAGGGTTAAGATTTGAGACACAGAGACAGAGAGAGAGAGAGAGAGACCACATTCATGTAATTTCTATTGCAGTGTATTGGTTACAATTGTTTTATTTGATTATTAGTTATTACTGTTGATATATAACTGTGTATAATTTATAAATTGAACTTTATCAAAGGTATGTATGTACACGAAAAAAAAATACGGTGCTGGCTGCTATCCGCTGTAGGTCTTGGAACGTTTCCTCTGCGGATACATGGGGACTGCGTAATTTATGATCTTAAACTCTGTTTGTAGCTACTTTCAGCTGTGTTCTGGCTCATAGCCAGAAATTCATGGGGGCCGGGGGGTTGGGGGGGTTCCATAGATCTAGTACTGCCTGTAGTATTTCATTGGGGGGGTTAGTACTGATAGGGGATTAGTAAGGGGCTAGTACTAGTAGGGGTTTAGTACTTCCTGACTATGTGCTTAACAAAAACTTTTCAGGGGTTAAACCTGTTATTTTGATATGTGGCTACATGCCTGGGGGTGTTATTAATGAATCAGTGTTTCTCAAAGTGTTAGGGGGCTGGGAAGGAGCAAAAATGAGGACTGTCTGGGGTCCCCAAGGGCTGGGTCGAGAAACGCTGGTTTGGCACAAAAAGTCGCCAGTTTTTTCCGGTTATGGTGCTCGTGCAATTAATAGAAATTGCCATTGATTTGTCCAGGATCCTGTGTCTATGCATGGACTTAAGTATGATGGAATATTTACATTTTTATGCTAAGTTTTGCCACTGTTTTCAATTTGCATTTGAAAAACCATGAACCAGGAAGTATGTTTAATAGCCAAGATGTTCATGTCCATCTCAGGTGATGGGCTTGGAAATAACTCCTGTCTTTGTTTATTCGTGTCGCACAGGCTTGTCCACGCTGCAGGTGGTTCTGGACACAGCGGCCGAGAGGAAGTGGCAGGTGACGGCAATCAACGTCGGCAACCTCAAGGACGAGAAGAAGGACGAGGCGTACCGTTCACTTTTCCAGGACCTGGAGAACAAGAAGGAGAGAAGAGTCATCTTAGACTGTGAGCAGGACAAAGTCAAAGATATCATGGAGCAGGTGAGTGTCTCACCAGTGAGGATGTGTGCGGTGCTAAAGAACCGGGCAACACATCACTCATTATACAGAAACGTAGCGTCTTTAACTGGTAAGAGCTGAGATTCTGCTTTTCGTTAGTGTGTCAAAAATGGTGCAGTAGGTCCACTTAGCAAGTCCATTTTGCAGAATACTCGTAATTTGTATCTGTGTATGTTTTCCACACTGTTTAGCCAAAATTCATGCGTTGTGTTTAAGCATCATTCCGAAGTTTGTCGACACGTGTCAGTCAGGCCAGAGTGGGCTGACATTTACCATGACGTTATTTAGGAGAGCTCTTGTCGGCAAAGGTTTTGGGAATCACTTGGTGAAAATTCAATGCCTGCAACTATGATTCTTTGAGAACAGCAGGGATAAATAAATCCCAACCGTATTCTAACAAGGTATCTTATAAATCGATGACATTGTTTACAGGTGCTATATAAATCTGACTAGTATGTAATGTTTGTTTCATATTAGAATTGTTTTAATGGGACGAATGTCACAATTTCAACACAAAATATTCACTTTATTTGTCCAACTGAATTATAATTAGAGGCTCAGAATTCAGAACAGAAACTTGCTATTCTTGTAGGTATGAATCTGCTGGGGATGGAAAGGAATTGATTGATATTTAAGTCTGGAATCAATACCTGGATCTGAGGTCCCTTATAGTCTAAAGCAAAGAAACTCCAACCTGGTTGCAGCCTTAATCCTATGACATTACCATTCAGATCCTGCCATGCACTCGTCAGCATTAACACTGTTTATTCCAATTTTGTGAAACAGTGATTTTGTTAGTGATTTTATAGATCGCAAAAAAAGGACAAAAACTCAGGAAGGCCAGTGGTGGAGGATTTCCTTATTACACGTATCATATATTTGCCTGTGTCTCACCTCAGAGCTGCACTGCTGTGGCAGTGCTGAATGATGCTGTATTTTACCGGTCGCCACTGACGTGTTTTTCTTTCCTTCCCAGGTCATCACAATTGGCAGACATGTCAAAGGATATCACTACATCATTGCCAACTTGGTTTGTCTTCAGTGCCCTTTTAAGCCACAAATGTGATTTATGCAGTTATTATCAAACAAGCGATATTTCACACATTTGTTTTCCAAACACATATGTAAGAGCACATTATACTTACGTTATTGTGTATGATAGCCTGGCAATGCCCGCTCTCTCTGCACAGCCGGCATGCAGCCCTTCTCCTGGCCACGGGGCATAAATACTCCCAGTGTGGCTCCGTTCTGTTGACCTCCGCATTTTCATTGCTGTATTTTCCCCCGAAGGGTTTCATTGACGGAGACTTGTCAAAAATCCAGTACGGGGGAGCCAACGTATCTGGCTTTCAGATTGTGGATTTTGACGACCCACTGGTGTCCAAATTTGACCAGCGGTGGGAGGCGTTGGAGGAGAAGGAGTACCCAGGAGCTGACAGTAAAATCCGGGTGAGATGCCCTCAGGCTCCGCCCACCTCACTGACTCCGCCTTCCCGGCCGATTCCTGACCGCCCCGCCTCCCTTCACGCCGCAGTACACCTCGGCCCTGACGTACGACGCCGTGCAGGTGATGACGGAAGCATTCCGCTACCTGCACAAACAGCGGATCGACATCACGAGACGGGGGAACAACGGCGACTGCCTGGCCAACCCGGCCGTGCCATGGGCACAAGGCCTGGAGATAGAACGGGCTCTGAAACAGGTGACATGTGTGTTGCCATGGAAACAGCACAGCACCACTGGCCTGTGGGAGATGTAGTCTACATGCCTTAATGACTCTGGAATCTGTAATTAGAGCTGCAAGGTCCTGAACCAGAGCGTTCAAAAGGGTCGTCTCTTCTGGATCTGCCATGACTGTGTTTGTTTTTTCGATTAGGTTCGCGTGGAGGGCCTGACAGGGAACATACAGTTTGATCAAAACGGCAGAAGGGTCAACTATTCTGTTAATATCATGGAACTGAAAAACAGTGGTCCAGTAAAGGTAAGATCCCTGTTACACCTAAAGTAAATAAAGTGCTTTAGTTTACCTTAACACAAGCCATTAAACATCACTGCCCCCTTCATAAATCACGCAGTAGAGGGTTACATATATATTTTAAGAGTTTATAGATGACACTTTATTAACTAAGTTTTTTTGCACAAAAAAGTCAGCAGACAGGGAATGCTCCCAGAAGTTTAGCGAACGTTGTTTGAAGGTTTTCTAAAAGTTAGGAACTGTAACTTCAGTGGAATGTTATTTCTATGTTTTACATTTTAACAAAGGTTCTGTCAATGTTAGCATGGTAACATTATATTACCTGAACATATTTTTAACATAACTAATGTTGAAAAATACTGTTTTACAAAAAAACTATTATTTTATAAAAGTGCTATAGGTGCATTCTGTGATTGCACCCTCCACCCCTGAACCCATAACCAGAGAGGCGTAACACTGCACTGCTACCCACTGCCCTAGCATGCAGTTTAAGCGCTATTGTTCTTAGCTGTGCAGTAGAGAGCAGTTTCAGTAGTGGCATAACATTCTGGGAACATCAGGAAAATTGAACACTTTGAACGTCAACATACCTTAATTGTAACGTTCGGTAAACGTTGCTAGAATGAAACATTGTTAGCTGGGATGATGTATTCCCACTTATACAAGTAGCACAACACATACTCCTAGCCTGAAAATGTGGGGCAGTGTGGCTCAGCTGGCTGGAACACTGTTCTGGTGGTCAGAAGGTCGCTTACTCAGATCCCTGGGTCACAGAATAATGTCACCATTGGGCCGTGAGAAAAGGCGTTCAGACTCAGTGTTTCCAGCACCTGTCTGACCCTGCTTTCTCTGCAAAAGACTAATCTATGCTTGGATAAAAGCACCTGTTAAATAAAGTCAAAAATATACAGATGCACATTTATTGCTGAGTGACTGTGTGAAGCTCTGTAAAGCATTCTGTGCTTGGTGCCATACTGAAGCTGAAGAAGTAGATGTCATTTTCATTACCTTAAATCAACAGCTTTATTTGCATGTCTTAGAATAATTTCACATGTGATTTTTTTTCAGATCGGATATTGGACTGAGGCTGACAAAATGGCTGTGACTAATCCGGATATCTTACAAAACGAATCACTCGGAATGGAAAATAAAACCGTCATAGTGACGACAATTTTGGTAGTGGCTTCCCTCTTCCTGTTCTGAATATGATTTATGCTGCTTATATATCTGCATGACGGCACAGTTTGTCTTACGATATTTACGACGGCCCTTGCGTCTGTCACGGTGCATTTTTCGTTTCCGTCTCGCCTCCAGGAAGCACCGTACGTGATGCTGAAGAAGAATTCAGACCTTTTTGTGGATAACGACAGATATGAGGGCTACTGTGTGGACCTCGCCGCTGAGATAGCAAAGCACTGCGGGTTCAAGTACCAGCTAAAGATAGTCGGGGATGGAAAATATGGCGCCAGAGATGCAGAGACTAAAATCTGGAATGGAATGGTTGGAGAACTAGTGTATGGGGTAAGGGTGAGACAGGTCCTCCGTGGGATAACGTATGTGTAGGGTAACCTGTCTCACACATACATACATGGGGTGAAATATTTCATTTTGGAAGGCTAGTTATGAGATATTTGTTATTATAATTTTATGTTTGGATATGCAAAAAACAAGTACAAAATATATCCCTGTGCTTTGTAGATCAATGTGACTTGTTTAAATTGCAAATGTATCTATTTAATGTGTCACTTTGTGAAGTTATGACAGAGAAATGTTTCTAGAAGATTCAGCGAACAGTTCAAAGCCACATCATCATGGCCTTGGCTCACATTTCATTTGCTGTTTTATTTGACTTTCAGAAAGCTGACATAGCGGTTGCACCGTTAACAATCACCTTGGTGAGAGAAGAAGTGATTGACTTTTCCAAACCGTTCATGAGTTTGGGCATCTCCATCATGATAAAGAAGCCCCAGAAATCCAAACCGGGCGTCTTCTCCTTCCTGGATCCGCTGGCCTATGAGATCTGGATGTGCATTGTTTTCGCCTACATCGGCGTCAGTGTGGTTCTGTTCTTAGTCAGTCGCTTCAGCCCGTATGAGTGGCACACGGAGGAGTACGAAGATGGACAGATACAAACTAGCGAGTCCACCAACGAGTTTGGGATATTTAATAGTCTCTGGTTTTCTCTTGGCGCCTTTATGCAGCAAGGATGCGATATTTCGCCAAGGTTGGTCTGTCGTTCCGTTCGGCTTTGTGCATTTCCGGTTCGCCGTGGCACCTTGGCGCACGTGCGCTCACCTCCTGAAGGTCCTGGTGCCTCTTTCCAGCCACGGACGAAGCTCTTTGCTCTCTCGGGGTTTATGACAAAGAGACAAAGAGCATATTCAGGATGAGAGGTTCCAGAGTGGCGTTACGTTTACGCCAATCTAGTATCCCTTCTGTGAGCACATGTGCACCATGCAGGGGCCGTAAATGCATGAGGTTGCCTCCCCCTTGCTGTCCTCTTGGAGGAGTACCGTGTTTTTGCTGCATATTACCATTCCATGGTAATGTGGTGCGTTAATGCCCCCCTCGGTGCTTTCACATCCACCGCCATACGATGAACGTTCAAGTTCCTTTTGTCAAACCAGTACCGGTCATCGTTCATGTGGAGCCCTAGAGCAGCTTCACCTCCGGCGCCCCCTGTCTGAGACAAAGTGAAATTGGCTTGCTAAGTCGGCGCCCCTCAGAAGATGGCTGCCTATGTCACCTAATGGGTTGACTGGCACCGGTTTCGGTGCCATTAATGAAAAGGACGAGCCTCGACACTGAGTCACTGGGTGAGCTGCTTGGCTTAGTCCCCTGTAGCAGATCTATTGGATGTCCAAGCAGCGCCTGCTGAATCAGTCATACGACAGTGTTATGTCATGTTAAAAAGATAACCTGAGGCCAGTGATTTGAGCAAAACGCTTGTTGGGTTTGCTTAAAATATATACAGAGTTTTAAGCCATTCCTGTAGGACTGCTGAGTATTTTTTGCTAATTTTATGGGTGCAGATACTGTGTTTTTATTGATCATGTTTATTCTCAGAAATGCAGAATTTAACCTGAAGACATTACTTGTTTATTTCTGCCTAACTTTCTAATATTAATGCTCTACTTTTGAAAGATTTGTCCATTTAATGATATATATTTTGTTTGTTTACATCAGCTTCCATCTTTCAGATTAATATGCTGTTGTTTCATCCTCTAGAGGTCAATACTGAAGTCACAGAGATGTCAACATGTCACAGTAACTGCCTGAAATCATCCCATTTCTCTGTACTGCTGTTGTACTCCGCTGTCTGTCCTGTAACGTCTGCTGTCCCATAATCACACAGAAGTAGTTTAGCTTCGTCACATGACCCGTGTCCAGTCAGATCTGTCTTTAGTGGACATGTAGTCTTTCAGGTCTTCCATTACTTGGCGTCAGTCGCTTGACCATGTCTGACTCTATAGTTGTGTCTCACTGATTCTGGACCTTCTTCACAGCAAAGTGCTTTTTATTTGGCCGTAGAATATCAGAACCCAGGATCACAAGATGAATGCTTCAGTTCTGTGATATGGGAGATCTCAGAACAATGTTGTTCCTATTGTTCACTGTTTTTTTCCCTAATCATTTCTCGATATTTTGTTAGAGCATAGCAAATAAATGTCCTCTGCCTGTTTCTTTTGAAGTTGAAGAATGACTTGCACTGCCTGAAACCTCTAACCCTGTGGCTCTCGTTTGATCTTTATGAATCCATTTCACACTTGTTAATAGATCCCTGTCTGGGCGCATTGTTGGCGGGGTGTGGTGGTTCTTTACCCTGATCATAATATCGTCCTACACGGCTAACTTAGCTGCCTTCCTGACCGTCGAGCGGATGGTGTCACCCATCGAAAGCGCAGAGGACCTAGCTAAGCAAACTGAAATTGCTTATGGAACTCTGGATTCCGGCTCGACAAAAGAGTTTTTCCGGGTAAGCAGACCTTATTGTCTTATAAATCGAACATGAGGTTCTTATAGCAAGAATGTCAAAGCCGGAGAGGTTGCGAGTTAGCTAATGCTAAATGTGATGGCACGTTAGTGTTGAATGAACGTGGCGTGTTGGCTTTGCGTCGTTTATGTGCTGTTCTTGTGCTCCTTGTGGGGCGCTTGGGTCAAGGTCAGTGGAGACTCAACTCAAAGAAAGCAGAGATAGGATTTTTAAAGCAGTCCCTTGTTAAATCTTAACCAATGTGAATTAATTTTAAATTGAGGAGATTTTCCAGTGTGTTCTCAGTCCACCGTAGCCAAGTGACTCAGTTTTTGGTCGGGCACAATGAAGCCGACAGCTTTCCAGGAAACATTAGCAAAGAGAAAAACACGACATAGATCCTGGAACAGTCAGCGTGGAAAAACAACGAAGGACAAAAAAGACAAGATCAGTTAATGGGTGCGGATTGAATGGGGGGGCTGAGAGAGTGGGGGCACCAGAGGCACTAGAGAAGCAGCGGGGGCGCTGCTGTTAGCCAGTGAGCGGCACCAGTGAAAAATGGTAGCTCAAGAAGGTTCATCTCATATAGTGATTTAATAAAGATCTCCATTAATGCTGACCACTATAAGCAGTGAGAAGATGGATGGTCGGATTAATTAGTAATACTGTGCACTACTACAACTACTACTTGTAGTATTACTAATAATAAAATTATATTAAATAACAGACAAAAATAATGACAACAAGATGAATATAATCAGTTTACTATGTTGTATTCAAAATGTTTAATTTTAATAATTACACAAATCCTACTTATAGGCCTATAGACTATCTGAAAATTAGATAATGCTTTACAATAACTGTACTTTTATAATGCCTTTATAATGCATTCATAGCACATTCAGTGCACCTTCACAATGCAGTCATAATGCTTTCATAGAACATTTATAAGTAGCATGTAAGTATACCTTAACACGTCTTAAAGCATTGCATTCATAACACCTTCAAGGTATGACAGCTTTAATATACACTAATAACAAACAAATGATTACAAGATTATAATCTCCTTGTCAATGATGAATATTGCAGCTATTACATCTTGTTCATTACATGCTGCTTATGAATGCATTATGAAAGTGCAGTCAAAATAAAGCATTACCGAAAAAACGATTCACTAATAATATTAGCAAACAAACCTGAATCCCTGTGCTGAATGAATGGTTAAGGAGCCTATGCAGATACCATGTCTCTGTTATCTTTATGTAGTGCCAGGGGCGTAGATTATGGGGGGTTAAAAGACCGCAATAATCAAAACCAGCCAACACAACCTCCTGGACCCCCTTAATTGGGTGGAGACCTCAACCTCCCCCCCCCCCCAAGACTCAACCCAAAGTTATGCCGTTGTGTAGTGTTGAATGATGGACCCCCCCAGCCTGTTCCAAAAAAGTGATTATTTCGGCCGTACCTGCATATTGTCCGATATAGTGTGATGATGTATGATTAAAATATCACATTCACACACATTTATATATAGACACAGAGATTTAATTTGCCCTTCCATATTTATTGTTTAACCTGCTCGGGGGGCGTTTTGCATTGGGGGGGTGATTCTCATGTGTTGATCCATAGCAGGACCTGTGACTGGAATGAAAAAGCAGCTTCCAGGGTCGTTGTTTGCTTGGTCAGATGGACATAGTCACTCTACACCACATGCTTATGATAAAGGAACATTATCACCTTATTCCTTGCGTTGCGGAGCACTATCCAGGCTTCAACATAAAATTAGATGTGAGACCTGTGGTATTTAAACCAGTATAAAATGACAAGCTCAGATTAGGCCTCAGTTTTCCTTCAGAGATCATCTTCACACGGCTGCTTGTTCAGATCGCGGTGTTACATCCACACCTTGGGTGCAGGTCAACTTTGTGAACCTTTAAGAAAGTTCTCTGGAGAAAGTCATACGTAGCCGAAAGACCTGGATGGGTGATTGACTTTCACATCTAGCTTAATTGCTGAGACGTCGAGCAGATTGCTCGCTGGAGAAGCTGCAGGGGAGACGGACTGGGTCCGCTGGGGCGAGACGGCATCTCAGGTGCCCCCCGTCACACAAAAATCTCCAAGGGGCAGACATGTTATTGACAGCGCACTGCCATGCTGCGTTCAGGCATCTGGGTTCATTTAACCTCAGAATTAAAATGTGGGTTAAATTATGACAACAGCAAGCGCAATCTTCAATTTTTAATGGGAATAGAGGCGAGGCTCCTTTGTGCTTAGATTTAATCTGCCCTTAATTAGGAATCGATCTGTGCTGATTTTATTTTAATTAGTGCAATTATATTGAAATTAAATTGCGATGAGATATGTTTTTGCCCAAAATACAAATTGCAGTGCTTTTAAGAATCTGCAACTCGTTATGCTTAGACAGAAAACATCCACATAATTCCATAATTTGACAGACCATGATGTACAGTGCTAAGAATTGGGCTCATAAGTCATTTCTTTGAACTCTTGGCATGTCTCTACTTTTTATGTATAATAGCAATGGTAATTATAGTATTTTAAAATAGTTTTAGTAATATTTTTCAGGAAATTTCTTAACTCTGTTGTGTGAGAGTGTGTGTGTGTGTGTGTAAGTGTGTATAAATAACTTTGAATTTCTTGGGGAGTGTTTGCTACAGTGTCACTGAGCAGTAGACCTTGGTGATTAGCAGAGGATTTACTGGGGCAGGGGGATCTTCTCTTTCCCCACACAGCGCTCTAAAATCGCGCTCTTCGATAAGATGTGGACCTACATGAAGAGCGCGGAGCCCTCGGTGTTCGTGAAGACCACGGCCGAGGGCGTGCTCAGGGTTCGCAAGTCCAAGGGGAAATACGCCTACCTGCTGGAGTCCACCATGAACGAGTACATCGAGCAGCGCAAACCCTGCGACACCATGAAGGTCGGAGGCAACCTGGACTCCAAGGGCTACGGCATCGCCACCCCCAAGGGATCCTCATTAAGGTGGGTGGAATAGTATAACAATGTGTCCAATGTTGTTATAGTATCCCACCTACCCTGATGCATCTTTGCATGTGTTATGGTTTGTATAAGGAGATGAGGTAACGTTATGTTTTAAGCCGAATTGAATCAATTAAATATAATTCCTAAATTTCCTTAAATTCTTTGAAAATTTATACAAATTTTAAGAATTTTCACGCAATTTTCTATTTTCAATTAATTTTAGCAATACGTTACATTTATTGATAGGTGAATGACTTTACAATTGCCACATCCCTTTTATCCAGACTTACACAAGTCTATCTGAAAATGTCCTTGTGTGGAGTTTTGTCTTACGTTGTTTTAACGTTTCTAGGTATGTTTCCTTGCTGCTTCTCCCTTTGTTCCCTCCTTCGATAGCCATTGTTCTGTGATAATAGTCAGTAGAGAACATGAATGCTGTTTTATGCCCATGTGTAACCCTTGCAGTACACACTCATTTTTAACGATGATGACACGTCAACAGAACGTTCTTTTTGGGACGTAATCTGGCCAGTGGAAGAAAACATTCTATATGACATGATAAAACGTGTGGCACTGCTTTGGTTACAAAAACAAAACAGGCAGGATCTAGTCAAAGTTATGCTTTGCTTTCATTTGGGATTAATTCCTTATAAAATGTCATTTTTACTTCACATATCCTTCATTGTAATAACTATGGATATTAAATTGATATGAATAGTTATTGATCTCCCCATAAGGGAACATTTATAGACCCATTAATTTAATTGGGTTGCTACAAAGTCACCTTTTTCCCAGCAGCACTGGCACTTAATAATGCAAAACTATATGATCTGAAGGATCTGAAGACGTAGTGAACGATCAGACATTTTATTGTCCGCTTCAGTCGACAGAGGTGTCATGCCTTTGAAAGTCATCGCTTATCTGATGTCCAACTGTATTTTTTTTGTACTGGAATAATTTGCTTATAGTTCAGTGCTTAGAGCTAACATTGATGCCTCTTATAAGAGTCAGCCATTTTGTCCTTGTTTTGCTTAGTGGAGTCAAGCTGCAAGACAACATTGCTTGTTTGTGCGGTATGTTTGGGCTATGAACACTTTACTGTGGATGACAGAGTTCCCCATTGTTAACGCCTTGTCTTCCATATTGTTTTACTTCAAAGGTCTGCCACCTCTGATAAGCTGAGACCTTGTCCCCAAGTCGTAATGCTGGTGGACAATCTGCAGACACACTAACGCTGTAACTGCTGGATGTAGTTCTTTTGTGACGTAACTGCCACAATGAGACCAAATAAACCTTTAACGAAAAAATCCCAACAAAGACAGTGACAGCGGCACGATTGATAAGTCACTCACCCTGTCTCACGAGTATGTTTTATCGTTTCAAGAAATGCGGTTAACCTCGCAGTACTAAAACTGAACGAGCAAGGCCTCTTGGACAAATTGAAAAACAAATGGTGGTACGACAAGGGAGAGTGCGGCAGCGGGGGAGGTGATTCCAAGGTCAGCCTCGCAGAGAAAAGTGATGGGTAACTCCATGGCGCTTCAAGTAAGCAGCAGCAGCTGCGATGCACGGGAGCTAAAGTTAGCATGCTCGCTAAGGCACGGCCTCTGGCTCGCCACATCCCCCTCAGTCCGAATGGGAGCACACATTAGCGCTAATGTCCACACGCATCCACAGTGACCAGTTAACTCGAGTTGGCCGCCACCCGGCATACCATTGCTTTTGCTGCTTACTTCGGGCGATACGTTGATGCACATCTGGCTCTGCGAAACTCGGTTTTGCTTATGCCAAATGGCGCATCAACGCCATATCGCCAAATGCAGAGAAGAGTCTGAGAACATTGAATCAGTGTACTGTGATGAATAACATAAAATAACATTGATAATGTTATTTATGTTATTTCCCTCGTGAAGAACGCCAGTAAACCTTGCAGTATTGAAACTCAGTGAGCAAGGCGTCTTAGACAAGCTGAAAAACAAATGGTGGTACGATAAAGG
>JAAGVU020000015.1:4434653-4449062 GCA_011763525.2 Mormyrus iriodes | reverse complement strand
TGTACTTGATAATTATGGTAAATTAGTAAACAGACTTTTTTAACCTTCACGTTCTTTGAGCTACAGCTGGTGATTAGTACCATGTGATTATTTCGCAGGTTGCATGAACTATTTGATTTGATGCTGATTAATACATTAATGAATATTTATAAGAAATTCTGCATCCCTGATGTTTAATATAATCCCATGTGCGCAGACACTCATAGCCCTGGAAAACAAACACAGGTAACCTTTATATCGTAATGGCCACACTTCACACCATAACACAGCCGACTCTGATCTCCCGCCGGTAGGGTGTCTGCTGTGAAGGATCAGTCGTGGTATCAAAGCCCATGCAGAGGTTTAAACAGCATTGCAGCTGGAGTGACGGGGCTCCACTGATCTGCGTGACGCTCCTGAACAATTGGGCAGCGCCCTATCAGATAGTGTTTGCTCTCGTTATCTAGTCAGCATTAACAATCAGACTCTTTTCTACAGACCATCAAACAGCTGGCACCTTGGGCTTCTGTATGCTCGTCCTCTTTAATTTGAATGTTAATTTGAGCGTTCGGAGGGTCTTGCTGTACTTGTGCTCCGTAACTCACCTGCATTTGGAACGGCATGTGACCTGGGGACACGTAGTGCAGCTAGGGGCAGCAAGGGAGCTCTTTCTGCGAATTAAAGCTTGAGAACCGGCCCTGTGTGCCCCCTCCCACGCTAAATTTAGCTGGGGTCCCCCACGGTACATTTTACTTGCCCCACATAAACAGGATGGCCTGCTTATGCCAAACAATTATTATCTGTTACGGTAACTAATCCCAAACATGGGAGCTGAGTTCGGTGATGGAAAACTTGTACATTTCAGTGAAAATTGTGAGACTCTTTAGGCTCATACGAGGGCGTAGGTTTACTTTCAACATTGAGTAGTCAGCCTTCACCCTTCCGGCGCCCTAAACACACACATTACTGGGACATGCCCCTACCATCCAAACCCAGATATACGCTCCGGTGCTCATATCTGTTTTATTGTTATCACTATGAATTGACGCTTGCAGACTCGACGACACACCTTACAAAATGCGTAACTTTCACCTAGTTTTTATTTCCTGATACGATCATACTGAAGACCCGTGGTGGGCAGGGTTCTGCTAATCTGCTAACCGCTAATTAGCGAAGCTAACTTTTTTGTTAGTGAGTTAGCATTTCCGCTAACTTTGAACACCATTAGTGAATCAGCTAGTTTCCTCTAAATTTAGTTCCACTAACTGCAAATAAAAATTTTTTCCACAGGTAAAGTAAGTGAAGTTTAAACGTTCAAAGACGTTTGTCAAACCAATAATTGCGCATTTGTTTCAGTCTGCTGTGAGCGTGTCTGCAAGTTTATCTGGCACACTGTTGACTGACTATGTGTAAACACAAGATGTGTTTGGTCGATAACTTGTATTTGAGGTAGTCTGGGCTAAATGTGAGTGAATGAAGATAAAGTCCATTTAAACTGGGATACCCTGAACTAAGAGAACTGCGGCATGTATCACAAAACTGGATTTCTCCAGCTGGACAAAGTTGGAATATCACATAATTTTCCAGATAAAAGGTACCCTAGTTCTGAGTAAACGGCGCCAAATGGCTTCACTGAGGGAAACATGTCGGTATGAGCCAGTCGTGGAATAGGATTCCTCAAACAAAAACACTTATATCTCCCAAACGGAATATTATTGAAATAAAATTTATTCTGGAGACTCTACAGAATCCAATGATCCCCAATTGGGTAAGTCTTAAACATCCGCAGGTAATCACTCCGGCCCTGCAGAACTAAATTGCTAAACAGGTTAGAATTTTAGCTCTCTGGTATGTTTTAAAGGGTTTTAGAGCCCAAAACCAAATTATGGCTAAATTCATTTAACAACAGTTAGTGGGTAGCGATTATAGTTAGTTTCTGCTAAATTTTTTCACGGTTTATCAGTTTAGTGTTATCGAATTAAGCTTTGGAGATAGCAGATTAGTGGTTATCGAAGCTAACGTTTCGGTTAGCTGGGTTCACCGCCGCTGAAGGTTCTGCTAATTTGACTAATAAGCTGGGGGGCGTCTCTCATCTGATTCACTTGTCTCAGTCATTTTGGGCGCAACTGACAGCAATGTTGCAAAGCTACTTTACTGCCTCGGGGTCGCAGCAGAAACCCCCCGGAGCATTTATTTAAAACCCAGATATGAATGCAGGGAGCCTAGGAAGGATGGCTTATATCTTTGTGTGTATTCAGATAAGCCTTCGCAGTAGGGCACTTCTGATGCTGAAGTGACCTTTTCTGTTTGGTTTAAGCGCACAACAGTCGCTGAGATTTATATCTCATGGCCGTGAGGTAGCAGCAAACACAGAGAACCGTGAGGCCGCACGGGTAAAATGTGAGACTTGACACCTATGTAACCCACAAAATTTCCTTGTAAAGGACCACAAAATTGATATTTGTTAAAAACATGGACGGATTTCGCGATGACCTCAACGCAGATAGAGATCCTAAACGTACATTTACATTGCTTATCTGTGGCGGACGTTTTTGTCGAAAGCGACATACGAGTGAGACAAACGGCACGTTACACGCATAGCTTCATTACTGACTACATTTGGAGGCTTTGTGGCTTGGATGTGATTGTAGATATATTTAAATGTACTGCACAGCATAATGCTGTTGGTAATCTTAATTTTTAAAAAGTCAATGTGCAATGATATCTAACCTTCAGAGTAAACCGTTTTTTGAGGCAAAACCAAATGAAACTTTACCATTGGTTTACTATTAACACTTAAACATTTTTTCCTAGAGTAAGGACATGGTAAAAAGCATGCTGTATGCGGAATGACTCTTTGCCGGGGTACTGGGCGGCGCTGTGTTCATCCTTCTTTTGATACATCAGCTTCCCATTTTATGTTACATGCGAGGGACGGTTTAGTTACAGAAAGCTTCAGGCTAATTGCTCGTTATCATTGATATATGAATGAAGGTGTCAGGAAGGCGGAGCACGCCGTGCTTATGCATGTAGGGCGTAGAAGTTCAGAGAAGACGGCGTTCTGTGGCACCTTTTTCTGCTCCATGAGCTGGTCACGTAGTCTTGGAGCCTTTTTTGAACGAGCATTTCATTTTGAAAGCCTACCTTCTGATTTTTAAAAAAATATAACAAATTTAAATGTCTGGAAAGAATTCTTTGACCCCTTCCCCAAGCATTAAACTTTTTAAATTCAGTTGGGAGTTAAATCCTTCACCAGGGGTGAAGGCTTTCCTGGCGAGAATGGCTAATTGATTATCCCCGGTGTCCCGGCTGTCAGGTCACAGGGACAGGCGGCTAAATGGCACCTCGTGCGTCTGATTTAATAACCGAGAGCGATTCTTTTTCACGCTTGCTAGATTCCTCTCTCGCGCCGTTCTTCCTCTCGGCAGCTAGCTTCAAAAAAGCAGACAGGCCTTAATGTCCCTTTCGCGATAATTCGGTGAGGGAGGGGGAGGCAGAGTCACTGTCCATCATGGGGGACGGAGGGGGGGTAATCAGGTGATCATATCCAATCCTGTCCTCATGCTTAATTTCACTAAGTAAAAGCAGGAGTGGGGTATGCTTCTGAACTGCCATCCCGCCCAGGGTGTACCCCAACCCCATGCCCTGTGATGGACTGACATCCCGTCCAGGGTGTACCCCAACCCCATGCCCTGTGATGGACTGGCATCCCGTCCAGGGTGTACCCCAGCCCCGTGCCCAGTGATGGACTGGCATCCCGTCCAGGGTGTACCCCAGCCCCGTGCCCTGTGATGGACTGGCATCTCGTCCAGGGTGTACCCCAGCCCCGTGCCCAGTGATGGACTGGCATCCCGTCCAGGGTGTACCCCAGCCCCATGCCCTGTGATGGACTGGCATCCCGTCCAGGGTGTACCCCAGCCCCGTGCCCAGTGATGGACTGGCATCCCGTCCAGGGTGTACCCAGCCCCGTGCCCAGTGATGGACTGGCTCCAGCCCCCGCCTGACTCTGCACTGGAAAGCTGATTTGAAGGTAAATGGACAGCTAGATTAACAGGGTTATCCTGTGGTTTTTCTGACCATGAGCCACAGAGGCATCAGGAAAAGGTATCGCACACATAGATATTTCCTCGTTTTTTAAGTACCTGCCTCATTTCTTACATAATATGGATTTATCCCCATACCATCCAAGACACCATATAGCAAAATGCACATAACCAAATACATAACAGTAATATGTACTAAACAACAAACTAAATATTAAACGTATGGAAAGATAAAAGTGTAGCTTTACTTATAGGCGTCTTGCCTGTTTCGCGTCTGTAAACACTGTGCATCCCGGGTATTTTTGAGTAAGTCTGGATTTACGTAAGTTGATTTATGTGAGTCGAAAGCCGCCTGTAATCAGCTGGATGAGTCTGTTCCTAATCTGAGTAAAGATAACTGGCCTTCAGGGTGGCTGCTCAGCAAATACATTTCAATAAGCACTGTAACCTTTTTATTCACCGCAGTATTTGCTGCACATTCTTTTATTTATATGCACTTTTGTTCTTTTTGTGTTTTTTAACCAACCAAAGAAACGTTCAAACCTCCGAAACTTTCACACACCAGAAAGCATTAGATAGCGAGGTTGGCGAGGGGTTACCGTGGTATTTTACGGTTTCCCTCAGTGACAGGGTGACAGGATGTGTAACTGCTGTCCCTGTATGTGAGTCGGAGGAGTGCGGGCACGGCTCGGAACAGAAATGATGGGCCATTAGCAGGCAACCCACGGCAAAACTCTTAGGAGGTGTGAGATAAGCGAAACTGCTCAAACCATTAATCTCACTCGATCGGTGCTCACATTTAAGGCAAACAAAGCAGGTCCATTTAAGCTGCCCTTAAATATAGCGGTATTAACATGCAGCAAGCTTCTGCCCTGCTGAATATAGATGACAGAAAGGAAACACAGAGCGGGACTCTTATTCTGTTATACCTCTTAATCTTCCTCGTTTAAGTCCATGATTGTTGATAATTACATAAATGGTTTGTTTTTTCCAAGATACATTCCGTCTATCCATCATTCATAACCATTTATCCAGTCCCACAGATCAGAGGCGATATGGCAGGGGACACCCTGGATGGGATACCAGTCCATCACAGGGCTACACTCATTAGTTCACACTAATTTAGAGGCGGCAGTTAGCAAAGGCAATATACAAAGAGGCGATATTTTCTCAATGTATTACAGAGTGCCACATGTTGTTCCTAAGTCATCCGCTGAACCGTGAGCACATCCGCTACGTCGTACGGTGAGGACCGGCTTGGTCTCAACCTCACAACCTATAAGGTTTGAAGCGCTGGTTTAATAGAGGCAGTACAGACACAAACTTGCCCTTTTCATCGGATCCATGTTATGACTCCACCTCAGCCCAGCCTTTGAAGGTAATATATCATGTCAACAGAAGATCAAGCCATGGTCCTTTTGCGGGATCGTCTTTCTGAACGCACTCTGCCGTCTCCTCCTGTCTTCATCAAGGTTGGGGATGCATTTGCCCTTGTGCTGATATAAAGCGTTCAGTTCCTGCACAATAATAACGTACCGGATGCCCTCACCTCCAAAGCATAATTATCCGTCGTGTGTGGGGGCAACGAGGCCGATGAAAGGAGGTACCGCTGAAATGTGGACTGGAGAAGAAATTATAGGTCAGGTGTGAAATGGAGGTTTTGTAAAAAAAAAAAAATAATAATAATAATAATCATCATAATAGCCTCGCTAAACAAATAATCACATGAGGACGAGGGGGGGCCGTGTGGGACTGGAGCTGGTTAGGATTAGGCCTCTGTGCTGGCGATCAGAAGGTCACTGGTTCAAAGCCCGTGTTCAGCAGAACAGCCGCATGTCTGCTGGGCCCTTGCGAAAGGCCCTAATGCCCCCCACAAAACGCTCCATAAAATGTCCCCCCCAAAAAAATGTAGCTGCCCCTGTGCTTTACACGCACTACAGCACATATGTGTCTGTTCTAAGGAGAGGTCTGTGAAGTGACACATTCCGGAGAACCTGTGCTCATGTGCACAGAAACAGCAAACAGAAAGTTCTTTTCGCTTTGAGATCGCTGGCATCCCTAAGCGCCTTTATCAGTCTGCTGGCGAGACACGGATGATAAATGGACCGGAGCCGACAGGAAATTTAAGGACTAACCGATCGGAATGTGCGAAATCCCCCGACCCGGCTCGTGCGGTGCGGCCATCTGCCACTAATAGACACGTCCACCTCATTAAACAAGCCTACACGCTCTTTCACCTCCTCCTGCACCTCCTCCCGCACCTCCTCCGCACGCCAACACCAGACCCCTCGTGCTGCCCGCAGCACCTCACTGTCATTTGTAAATATTAAGGCCCTTTTCTGTCTGTTTCTTCTCCGTCCAGCTAGACAGCGAAGGACCTCAGCTGAGGCCACGCCGAGGCCAAGCAAGGAATGTTTCACTCAATGAGCAAACATTTCACTCACATACTCAGATACTCCTACTCACGCTTCACTTATAGTCACGTAAGTGCCGTCTTTATGGTGTTACAAGCAGTTTCGTTGTCCCTTTTGCACAGGGATGGAGAGACTGAAATGGAGCCTGGAGCCTGGCACACCATCATTATATGATGCCATAAGGCTGCAGAGAGCAGATCATTGATTTGGTCTTCAGCAGCGACGTGCCGCGCAGCTAACAGCTCAGACACAGGTGCTGATATTCAGCAATCAGCCTCACATTTTTACGAGCGTTTTACAGCCTCGGGGGCCTAACGGCTGCCGGCTCCTGTGTGAGGAAACGTCCATAAACAAAGCAGAGTCTATTTTGGGAAGTGCAGTGTGTAGATTTCCGGTTTTGTTCCATTGTAAATTCCGGGGGGGGGGCAACGTGATGGGGGCACTGAGACAGAAAGATTTTTATTGGCCAAAATCACCAAACATATGACACAGTCAGGTTCCCTTTAAGTCAATCAGCAAGGAACAAAGTGAATGTCGTAACCTACATAATGTTCCAGACCTGTCCCGTACCCCTCTGAAAGCACTCCTACCACCCCTGAAAGTGCACTGACCCCCCTGCCCTGACCACATTTAGCCCAATCAGCTGGGCCTCATTACCTGGGGCACTTGTTGGCACACAGCTGGTTATTAATTGCCATAGTAATGTGGGAACTCACTCCAAATAAATCACCGTACCTCAGAGCCACCTCCAGCCAGCTCACAGCTCACAGTCGGATGTTTGTAAACTAATTGTGTACTTTTTCTTTGCATTTGTATATATTGCTCATTTTTTTCTATATACGTCTCCATGGAAATCTGGGGAAGCCGTTGGCTGTTTATTGACCTTCTGTAAACAACAAGCTTCTAAAGCCGGCGTGATTCTAATACGTTGAGATTCTGAGCATTCCCGCCATATCGAGGATGCTTTGTTTGTCACTGGTGTCCCATTTCTGTTAAGCGCGACAGACGATGTTTGATGGATGACCAACATTAAGCACCATGCCGTAGATGTCGCTCGACCTGGTAGCTCACATTCAGAAGCACATTATATTTACGGAGTATTGGGTCGACTAATAAGCATATACACACCAGCGTGACGTGTCGCGCTGAAAGCCTGAGAGGCACTCCAAAACGAACCTCGGTCATGTCATGGCTTGGAGAAGTATTTCCTTCAAAGCTCCTACAAGCCCTGACCTTTGGGCTGCCGATGCGATTAAAGCGGACAGTGCCGGAAGGTGTTTGGCTGGCCGTTTGATACCCCTCACGGGGCTGGTGTGCCAGCACACAGCGGCACCGCAGGGAACCCCACAAAGCTCCGAGCTATAGAGGAACATCACCTACAGTGTGGTTCTACAGGCAAGCGCATCATTTATTGATGGACACAACGCTAATCTGCATGTCTAACTGACACCGGTCACAGAGCAGGGTCGTTTTTCTAGCTAGCTTCTAACTAGCGCGTGGGGAAAGCATGAATTTATTACATGTTTTAATACATGTTTAGTACATAAAGGCAATGTTGTTAAATGATTTTATTTGGGTTTTTTAGATTCGTTGTTGAAAACATGCATCTTGCTATTGTGATAACAGAACAGCACTGACCATCCGCATGAAATACGTACTCTCACACTCATTAGGCTGTGCAATTAAGCTTGCGAAAGTCCTAAAAAGCAGAAATCCAGTGTCCTGTATACCCAGGGTCTCAGCTTTCAGTAACTGGGACGCATAAAATTGTTAAGACAGAAGTCAGAAAGTCACGGTGCACCAGCCTGTGACAAGAGACTTGCGTGTAAATAATTCCACCCACTATGGAAATGCTACTCACTCCCTCGTTACTGACTGATACGGCTCATTCTGGCAGCTTCACTTTGCAGGACACTTCAGTGGGTAAACTGACACTGTAAGGGAAATCGGGTCAGCGGTTCATCGCGACTGTGGGTGGACACCAGAGGAGCTCAGCAGAAAGCCACAGTAGATCCCTCACATGGCGGCCCTCGCTGTGTTTTATTACCAGGAGGCCATTTTTTAACAGCCCTGTCCAAATCCAAACATAAAAATAGGGCAGCGATCCCCTCATTCAGCCGGTTTACACCAGTGTGTTTGGGCTAAAATGAGATCACGGTGACCCTGCTGGCCGTTGCTGTATATGCAGTTTATTTTCGTCTTTCTTAATCATGTTGACATTAAACTCGTTCATCAAGCATTAATTTTTAGAACTCAGCAGATTGCTGGTGAAAATGTACTCAGTAGCTTCCCTATTTTGTGCCGCCCCATTACTGCTTACGCTTGCTAGATCGTGGTGAGACTCTGTTTATCCAGCTCAGCTTTTGATCTACCATGCAGTGCTGAAGTCCATGTGAAGCCCTAGGCCAGCTTCACCGCCGGTGCCCCCTGTCTGAAACGAAGTGACATCGGCTGGCTAAGTCGGTGCCCCCTCAGAAGATGGCGCCCTAGATGGCTGCCTATGTCATCTAATATGTTGACCATCAGAGCTACCGTGGTTCCTATTTATCAACAGTGCTGATAAACATGAATCTCCCATAATGCACTTTGTCAATCTGATGACATGTATGATCTGCCACCTCATTCCACTAATGCCTCTGTGGGCTATCTGCAAGCCTATGAGATGTGCTTCACCCGGGGGCCCTGGCGGGGCCCCTCCATGGCAGGCTTCCAGTCTCTCAATTCAAAGATTCAAAATGTTTAGTGTCATTTATCTTGAAGCACTGAGCACAATAAGACACTTACTTGTTTCCTACAGAATGGGTAATTCAACACAAACAGTTAGTATGAGAACAAAGAATAACATTTAGGTAGAACAAAATATAAGTATATATGTGAATATAAGAATAAATTTGTACAATATACACGCATAGCCTCAAGCAATAGTGCAAATACAGTGCAGAGCCAGAAAATACTGGCGAACTGGGGGTCACTGGCCCCTTCCAGGCATCTCTCATCTTTTGTTCTCTTATTTCCAATGTTTGATTCGTCAAAGATGAGCTTCCCGTGGCCCTTCTTGAAGGACCGGCCAATGGCATGATCCTCCACTCTGCAGGCCTATAGCATAATGGAGTCTGGATATTGTCATCACCCACGCTTCATTTCTTTTCATTACCTCTCCTTTCCATTTATTGACACGATGAAAATTCACTGGTTTCCAGCTCAGTCGCTACAGCTGCGCTCCGAGTCAGAATCGGAAGCGGTCGATGGCGAGTGACGCGGGCCGGACCCTGGCGTGGCGGCACATTGGTCGGCTGCCTAGCAACACGCCAGCCAGCAGCACGCCGCCGACGTGCCAAGGAGAAGCTCTCCGTCAGACAGGAGGAAGCGTGAACAGACTGTAGCGACAGGTGGTGCGCCGCGGTGTACCGTTTCTGTCCTGCTGCCCACACTCCTCCACTTTTAATCTCCACGCGATTTGCCATCTCCTTGTTCGGGGGGGAAAAAATTCTGGTTGCTCTGTGGAAACTTTCCTCACCTTCCTAGACATGTGCTAAGCCTTAGCTTTCTTCCCCCTCGTCAGACAGTCGGTGCTCTAATCTCGGTCGTCGTCCGACTGAGAGGGCACGTACCGCCCCCTGGCAACAGGGAAGAGTGTTGGCCCCCCCTCGCCAGCTGAGTAATCACATCAGAGACTCTGCTCTTCCTGACACGCAGAGAGAGGCCAGGATCTTGCTGTGCCGCCCTGGTAGTGTGCCTGTGGGCCTCAGTGCAGCCGCTGGTCAGTCATGTTTTCCTATGGTGCCTTGTCTCCAAAAAACAAAGACAAACCAAGTCGCAGGCTCAGCAGTCCGCTGGAGGTCACGCGGTATGAAGGGTGCTTCTTTCAAATATCGCGACCTTCAGACTTACATGCGGTGCCTTGCGAAAGCGGCAAAGCCCCCTTTAAAATACAAAAATTATAAATGCAAACTGCATTTTTCAGTTACTGGTTTTCTATAGTTGACATCCAGCTTATTGACATTGTGCCCATGAACAACAAAATGGGGTGAAGATTTGTGACAGATAATTTGCTGACAAATAAATCATTTTTTTTACTGTGAGAAACTATGAGTTTGCAATACAAATACTGACAGGAAGAGTATGCGAATGTATGATCTGTAATTCAGGCAAATCTGATCATTCAATACTGTATAGATGATCCAGGCTTTGTCTGGGTCGGACTGAAATGGGAGTAGAGCTAAATGCAGCCAGGTCTGGTTGAGGGGTGATTGGATGCGTGACCCTGTGGCAGGCCCACCTGTCTCACTGAGGAGGCACAGTGCGACTCATCTCCATCACGCGGGCCTGGTTTCTGTGGGTATAATAGGCTGCACTGCCACAGCATCTGAAAGACCTTTTAACTTCTACATCCCAAAGTCATGAGGACAGACAGCGATGTAATGTAGGTCCATGAACAAGCCTGTTAAGACAAGGTCCTGAGTGGTGGCTGAGTATTGCCTCCCTTTAGTGCCTTGAGGCTGTGCCTTTGATGTCTACCAGGCTTTGCAGAAGATGAGCGACGGACCAGGAACACCTCTGGTCAACCTGCTCAACAACAAAAGAAACTCCATTAGCAAAGTCTACAAAACCTTGGCAAGTTTTACCTTCACTGATCCATATTCTGGAATATTCTCCATGAAATGCATGTGAAATTGCATCTAAAGGTAAGGGAACTGGACCAAAACTGTCAACTAAAGCCCAGTGATATCTATCCCGACCTGGGAAATTTCTTGAACTGTGAATACAAAGTCCTTTGTGGGGGTGAAAGCCATCACAGTAACAGAGCTCACTCATTTAGCACGTTCACCATTTTCGCCTACAGCAAAAGCAATCGGCATTATTCACACACCTTCAGAAAGTATCTTGATAAGTGTAAACTGTAACTTTTTGAAGATCACAGCCTTCAGAACAGCTCCATCACCTGACACCCCCACAGAACCTTTTCTTGCATTCATTCACACTTATGTTATTTGGCAGGAGTACAAGTGAGACAAGGAGCACGTTACAACCATACATGTCGTAAAGGAGTCGGCTAGGCCGAGCTTCCAGTGAAGGTCCAGGTGTCAGCAGTGATGGAGCAGGAGCTACCCCACATCTACCAAAGCAAGAACCTAAGATAACTATTCAAGTAATCAGAAGGTGCAACATGAAGAGCACCCAGGGAGTGTGGCGAGATATCAGGCTGGCAGAGCTGTTCCTGGTATCGCTCTTAGTTTCATGCAGCTCATCTGTGATATCTAGGTCATTAAAAATGCTTTAGCCGTTATAAAGAAATAGACCTATATACAGTTTAGTTATGATATATAGTGTTCAGGTAAAATAAATGCACTGTAACCAGGGTAATCAACCCATTGGGTGACACCGGCTGTAGCCTACAGTGCCATCTGCTGAGGCAGCGCAGACTTAGTAAGCCGATTTCACTTTGTCTCAGACAAGGGGTGCCAGTGGTGAAGCTGGCCTAGGGCACCATTTCCAGAGGGGACGCTGACTTAGCAAGCTGATGTTATTTTGTCTCAGAGAGGGGGCGCCGGCGGTGAAGCTGGCCTAGGGCGCCATCTTCTGAGGGGGCGCTGATTTAGCCAGGTGAATTCACTTTATCTCAGACAGGGGGCGCCGGCGGTGAAGCTGGCCTAGGGCGCCATCTTCTGAGGGGGCGCCGGCAGTGAAGCTGGCCTAGGGCGCCATATGGGCTTTGACCTGTACAGAGTATAGAAATATATAGGTAACCTAGACATAGTGGAGTAACGGAATGTGCTGGATTTTCAGTGCACAGAGTGAGAGCTCATTTTCAAAGAGGCATGATGTGCGACTGGAAGCCAGCGGCTTCTCACTATGCCCCCTGCTGCTGCCTGAGCTCCTCGACGTCCTTGATCCTGCCAGAGATGAGCCAGGTGAGCTCCGGTGGTACCGAATAACCAGGGGATGATTAATGTGCCGTATGTGAGCGCCATGATATATGCAGAGTATGATTGCAGTTCAAGCTCACAGTGCACCGACATGCAGTACATAACCTGCGGTTTTAGCCACAATAATCACTATATATATATTCAAAAAGGAAGTACAGGATTTCAAAAGCATGATGGCTTTTAAAAATTACAGTGTGGCATCTGTCAGAGCAAATATTAATCCAATATTAATCCTTTTTATTTCAGATCCATAATCCATTGCAGGGAAAACAATGTGAGGTCTTCTCGCTGTTTCCATGCCGATTCCTCAACACAACGATGCCATGCCAATGTCGCGGTCTTCTCCAGATGCTCAGCCATAACTCCACCATGCCGAAATTCCACAGGGAATATTGTGTCCTGGATAGGAGACGAGGAAGGAAATGGGACGGTGAAGCGCGGCCACGCAAAACTGTTTGTTGCTCGGGATGAACCGGCATGACGTTTACCAGGATGATGAGCTGAGGGCGTGTGGCGTGATTCTGTGGGCCGATTTCTGCTTGTTTATTGGGTTCTGGCATGACGCCGACCAGGACCAGGCCGACTCGCTGTGTCATGTTAGCAAACCCCCACCCCACCCCACCCCACCCCACACCCCCACACAGATATTGATGCGATCTCTGTGTCCCCTCCATTATGCTTCAAGCTCATTCGCTCACGTTTGTGGAGCACGGGCCCCGATGGAGCCATTTATGTGTGCATCCAGGCAAATGAAATAGGACGGGCAATCGGACCCTCGGCGGTGCCATCAAACCCGGTGAGGCGCTTAAACCCCCCCGTTTTTGGAAGGCGGCATCTGCAATGTAAACTGGGATCAGCAGCACCAGCCATCCATCAAAGATGAATCCCATTGCGGGTAAAAAAAGCCCATTTGTCTGTCCAAATATTAACTGTTGGTTTTCCTGTGAGCCCCCACCTGTCTGCTCAGTAGGGCTTAGTCTAATAACCTGGCAGGCTTAAAGACAGGCATGCACTGCAAATAGGGATAAATGAAAAGTCCCTGATGTAAACAGAGGAAGGCCTGATGCTCAGGCAGGGGGGGGGGATGAAAGGCATTGCTGATGAGTCTCCTTGGGGTGGAATTTCATAGCTAAATTAAGGCAAAACGTCACTCTTGTCTGGATATTTACAGACCGGTTAGATTTTTGTTTAAATCTAAGATCTATGGCTTGATGTTCTTCATAAAACTTCTTCTTTAGAGTCCCAAAAAGGATTCAACTATATTTTCTGCCTTTTTTTCATCTTTTCCCAGATTCTAGGACAGAGCCCCAGAGTATGGTGAGGGCAGCATCCCTCACATCTAAATATATAACCCAGGACTCCGGCTGTTTTTGGAGCTGATCAAAAGTGCAATGTTCACCACTGGCCTCTCAAAACATCACACAGCTACAACAAAGGAATTTCCGGAAGCGGGTGTTCCTTGAATAAATAGATCCGTTTTCTTGATTTATACACTGGAAGCACCATAACACTCTGATTCTTCCTGCGATGTAGTGCCTGGCCTAGATGAGTCTAGGTTATTATATAAGTACCTTGTGTTTGACTCAAATTTGTGACATACTAAATGCAACATTGCAGGGGGGGTAACACTGCGCCTCATTTGCAACGCCCCATCACTGCAGAGGCTGTAACACTGCGCCCCATTTGCAACACCCCATCACTGCAGGGGGTGTAACACGGCGCATCATTTGCAACGCCTCATCACTGCAGAGGCTGTAACACTGTGCCTCATTTGCAACGCCTCATTCACTGCAGAGGCTGTAACACTGTGCCTCATTTGCAACGCCCCATCACAGCAGGGGGTATAACACTGTGCCTCATTTGCAACGCCCCATCACTGCAGAGGCTGTAACACTGCGCCCCATTTGCAACGCCCCATCACTGCAGAGGCTATAACACTGTGCCTCATTTGCAACACCCCATCACTGCAGGGGGTGTAACACGGCGCATCATTTGCAACGCCTCATCACTGCAGAGGCTGTAACACTGTGCCTCATTTGCAACGCC
>JAAGVU020000015.1:4423019-4434553 GCA_011763525.2 Mormyrus iriodes | reverse complement strand
AGAGGCTGGAATCAAACATTAGTGTCTTTTTATCCTGAGATTAGGATATCTATCTATCTATCTATCTATCTATCTATATCCATATACATCTATATATGCATTTTGAAGGATGTGAATAATTGTTGCCAACATCAGATATTGTCTCACTCTGATATCAAAAATACTTTCACGGATGACAATGGGAAGCCAATCTTTTGGGATTATGGGAACTAAAACAAAAATGTAGGACAAGACTATTAGATTCAGATCGGTCTCCTCTGACAATCATTTCTAATTACAATAAATAAATAGTAGACCAGTAGACTAGGCCTTCAGATGATTCTGTTCGCCCGTTGAGGACCAATATAGTTTTTTGATTATATAAAATATGTGATTGAAGGATAAAAGCAGTGATTTGATGTTGCACGTAGACAAACACTCGCATGCTGAAAACAGAAGTGCAATTACATGCATTGCTGTGAAAAGCACGCAGTGGGCGACGGTGTGAAGCACAGCATCGTCAGGGGAATGCCCAGTTTCTGATTAATCCGATCTGGTGTCAATTCTCTGTCTCTCTAAAGAATTATCACCTAGATTTCAGGGCTCCCCGTGAGCGTGGTCTAGGAAACCACATTATGGACTATAAATACTCCCCACAGCCGTTGTTATGGCGACACAAAGATGTGCCGTTAGGAGAACAAATGTAGCCTGACTTATATTTTATGCTTCTTCGCGGTAATAGAGAGAATGCATCACACCAGTTAAATATCTCCAGTGGTGTGAATGAACCCGCTGTCCACTGTCTATTTGCACTGCTGAGATGGAACCATAACACACATGCAGAGGATTTTGTAAACTAAAGGGTCACATGGATTTGTGCTACTCAGATATGCTATATATTTATGATATTTAAATTAACAGAATAAGCAATGAAGGCTTCTGGGTAGCGAAATGTGCTTGAAAGTGGCTCTTACATATTTTATGGGTTTGCACCCTAATACAGCGTATTTATGACTCTGCTTTATATCATGCAGAGGCGCGTTTGTGACTGATGCCACTTATGACTGTATTTCTGAGCATTTTTTCAGGCACCAGTGGACGTACGTATATATTTTTTCCTTGGACTCCACATTCTTGGTTTCTCTGTATTGTTTCTGTAGCCGTTGAATGAGTAATGGCGTACCGCTGTTCGTGGGCTTGTCCCCCCCCCCCCCCGTTCGGATTCGCGGCCAGTCACAGGACTGAGGAATTTCAGGCCAGTCTGCCACATGTCTGGCTTTCGTTCAGGCGTCTTATGGCACCTTTTAGAGAATCGCCAGATGCTTGGCTCCCTGCAGGTAATCAGCAGGGTGAGGCAGACAACACAGGAACACATTTTACCAACATTATCTGACCGTTTGGGCACCAAGATTCAAGATTTACACAGTTATACTGCAACAACTTGCAGAGAACCGAAAATCTGCCCGGCTCCAGTGACTGCACAAAAGTAGGGAGTATAGACAAATTGGTCACACTTTACTTGGGGGGGGCACGAGTAACTTAGTTACTCAGTTACTACACTAGAACAAATCAGGAACTAACATACTTCCCACATGAAATGCATGAACTGCCATGATTGATTACTGATGAATAAACATGAGATCAGTATGTAACTAACACCTAGTTTCTGGTTAATTAATACATTAGTAAGAGTGCACTGCTACAGTATTTGTGCCCCCCTCAATTTAAGTATTGCCGATAAATTAATTTAACTTAATGAATGAGATAATATTAGTGTGGGGTTGTGGGGTAAAAAGGACGGATAAATTAAAGATCAAAGGTTATGTATAAAATGCTGGTGTAAAGCAGGTGTGTGAAACAGCAGCTTTACTACACTAAAGTTAAGCGCACCGAAGCCGTGCTTCACTGTAAGGGTGAAGTTCTTACATGGAGGCTGTGTCTTCATGCGGCGTGGATGCCCAGAGTGTTACACGCACACTCCCTGAGTGTAAGGTAACCTTTCAAGAGGGAGCTGCAGCGATCTGCTGACATTTCAGCACACAAAAGCTCGCGTGTCTCTCGCACTCGCTTGACTCGGGCCGTTGAAACATGGCCACGAAGGAGCCAGACAAAGTGGAACAGCACAGGACAGCAGGCAACGTCTGCTCCTCCCAGGGGCACGTCAGACGCTCTTTTCCCAGGAATATCGCGAATCTTACAGAATATAACACAGGCGCACTTTCTGTCTGTGAGATGGTACTTTGGAGAGCTTCGCCCCCGTTTCTGTGATGCCTTCATTGGTATTGGCTCTCCTCTTTCGCGGGTTGCATTCCGCTGCATCCGTGTACATATGATGCTGGTTTCATGTGACCTTGGTGACATATGACCTTGGTGTCATGTGACCTTGGTGTTTGTACCCAGTGACAGCATGACAGCCAGTGCTAGTCAACACAATAAGTGACATAGGCGGCCGCCTAGGGCGCCATCTTCTGAGGGGACCCTGACTTAGCCAGTGGATTTCACTTTGTCTCAGACAGGGGGCGCCGGCGGTGAAGCTGGCCTAGGGCGCCTCACTGGCTTCGAGCAGCGCTGGTAACAGCCCCCCAAACCCCACACCTCCAAGTTTTTATCCTACCAGATGCATGTCCTGTAGGAGAAAGGCTAATAAATGAACCTTTCCTATGTCATATTGCAAGCATTATAAACACCTTTAGAACATATTTAATCTTTTTAAATTGTTGCCGTTCAGTTCTCCTGTTGGAACACGACCCACATCGTCGTCTGATGATCTCCAGTCCTGGAGGAGCAGAGTGTCCTCCAATTCTTACTCCTACCCACTGGACTGCAGCCCTCACTCCCGTGAGCTCCATCTTGGAATTTCCCACCTCCAGCCATGTGCTGTGTCTCCAGCTGGAGGCTGCCAGCTATGGAGGCGCCTGGGACACCCCCCCGCCTCCCCGAAACACCCCTCGCCCAGCACTCTCCATAGCTTGACTTTCTGTTAGTTTTCATTAGGTCTTTACCAATGACTGCATTTATTCTGTGTACATTTACTTATATGTATATACATATATATATATATATATATATATATTGAAGCGATACTTTTCTCCAAAGTGACATACAATTGAGAAAGCTGGGTCAGGCAGTCCTGGGGGGAATTCAGGGGTTAGGGATCTCGCTCAGGGGCCCAGCGGTGACATCAGTCTGCCGCAAAGCCACACGCCGTCCGCCGGGAATAAATTATTTCGCTAATTGCCTCTTGTATGGTGCACTGAGCAAATGCGGGGCCCTAACTCAGGTGCCCTTTCTGGCGGGCCCATCGGCGTGTTGAACACCATGGCCACCATCGATTTATTGGCATGTTTGACCCGCTGAGCCGCACACTGCAACGTTTCCTTTGACATATTCTGACCGTTCAGTAAGAATTCCCAGAATCCCTCCTGAATGCACGTTAAAGCAGAGTGAGCTAAGAACCTCTTTCCTACGTTTGTTGACCTTAGAGAGCTATGGCCCAGGACAGGAGGACCCAGTTTGAAGGACAGCAGTCCATGCAGCTTGTTTTTTAATGTCATATTTATACAAAAGATATCAAAAAACACAATTCAGTGCTGTACCATTGTTCCAAGATCTTTTCAGAACACATTCTGTATTGAAACTGTCATTTTACATATGTAATTTAAAATTTAAAAAGAATGTATGTATTGTGCTTTGGGAATATGAAACTTCAAGGTAATGGGTATTTTTTGCATGTGCAAAATAAGGCTATTTTCAAAACAGGCCAATTTACGTCTGACTGTAGGACGTATCCGGACTCGCTCGCTCCGCTTCCTGGAGTAGCTGGGCCACGAAGTAAATGGTTTCATATCTTATCAGAGCGTAGCGAGCTGGCATGTTCTGCATTAGCTCGTCTGTTTGAATTATTATCTATTTAAATCCTAGCAATGCCAGAAATATTTAATTTAGATAGATGGATCGATAGGGAAGGTGAGGGCTCCCTGCTTTGTGTTCTGTACAATAATGAATTCTGTAATCTTGACGGCGGGGTTTGATAGCTGTGTTTCCAAACAGCATCGCTGCTGCGCCCTGCCTCTTTCTGCAGAAGCAGGGGGCCTTGGCAGGGAAACACCATGCATGGGCCGCCCGTCCACCAGCCTGGCAGCTTCAGGACATTTGCTGCTGTATCTGTGGAAAAATACATCCTTCCAATTGCTTATTCTGGCCAGGGTCACTGGGGGGGGGGGATTGACAGGCAGCACAGGGCTTGGAAAATACCATAATGTACAAACAAGTGTTTGGTGATTAGTGCCTATAAACCCAATATTTCCCCTAATTAGGGGCGTAGGATCTGGGGCGGAGCACGTACCCCCCAATATTTAATTTTGGCATGATTTGTCCCTGCTACAAATACACCTTTGCCTCTATATTATTAATTTGTGTCCCCCACAATATCAAACTGTCTCGTACACCATCATCCCTAACTTGTACTTTTTGCCTCAGAAAAATGCAATGACGTTATTCTCTATATTGTATTATTTCAAAGGAGAGGAAAATAGGAAGAATCCCCCTTCACACAGATCCACACTCTCTTAAGGCTTCATGAGGCAGCTTCTGGTTGGGAACATGAACAGAAGCATGTGATGCGGAGCTGGACGGGCTCCTTATCTGGGGAGCAGTGTCCTTCCCAGGGGACACGGGCTTGGAGACAGCCAGCACGCAGGCACAGGCTAAGCAAATACAAAGAGAAAACTGCCCTTTCAGAGCAAGCGGATGGGAGAGCTCGGAACATTTCACCTGCCAGCGTCGGGGAAAAGACTCAGTGGGTGTAGCTGTCGGCTCCTCGCCAGGTTTTACCACCAGCAACCACCTCTGCAAATTTGACCACCAGGACCAATCTCAGCTTGGTAATTTATACCACCTGTAGCACCACCGGCTCGGTCATTTTTACTGCCAGCACCACCCCAGCTCGGTCATTTTTACTGCCAGCACCACCCCGGCTCGGTCATTTTTACTGCCAGCATCACCCCGGCTCGGTCATTTTTACTGCCAGCGCCACCCCGGCTCGGTCATTTTTACTGCCAGCGCCACCCCGGCTCGGTCATTTTTACTGCCAGCGTCACCCCGGCTCGGTCATTTTTACTGCCAGCGCCACCCCGGCTCGGTCATTTTTACTGCCAGCGCCACCCCGGCTCGGTCATTTTTACTGCCAGCGTCACCCCGGCTCGGTCATTTTTACTGCCAGCGCCACCCTGGCTTGGTCATTTTTACTGCCAGCACCTGGCTCAGTGATTTTTACCACCTGTAGCCCCCCCCCCCACAAGCTCAGTAAGTATTACAACCAGCCCAACCCCCGACTCGGTAATTTTTACTGCCTGGACCCCACACTAATAAGCAGATTATTGATTTTACACCATTTTTAATTCTCTTTCGTTCCCAGAAAATACCTCAAATGGCCTGCCTGGGGGGCCTCCTGACCAGGTCAGTCGAGGGCCCCCAAATGGGTGAATCCACCCCTGGATGACTTGTGTCTCCTATTTTCTGAATTGGGGCTGAAAACCATAATTTATACACATCACATAGAAGAGGGGACAGATGAAAGGAATCGGAGTTCCAGGCCCTGGTCACCTTACTCTCACTCTCCAGACTGACATGGACCTCCTTCACGCAAACATCTCCCGTTTCAAAGCATTGTGTCAGCAACTTGCTATGGTCAGTCACTGCATCACTGTGTCTTGTTGTGAAGTCTTTTCATAAGCCCCCCTCCTCAGATTTTGGAAAAAAAGAGGGGGCACTTCAGTCCAAAGTCTTCCCGTTGGGAGAGTCGGTAAACAAACCCGATCTGATGACAGCGGCGGGCCCAAAGCCCTCGCCATTGTCTGGGAAATCCTGCATCGAGCTGCCTCGCCGGCGGTGGTCATGTGTGTTTACTCACTGTTTGAAAAGTGGTTCAGGGAAATTACTTCTTCTAATCTATACTAAACTGGCCACTGCCCAGCACCTTAGTGTTTGCTCCAAATGCGATTTCGGTGACCTCAGGCAGCAATTCCATTATTCTTTTACGTGCGAAAGGCTGTAAGTCAAAGCAGCCACATTAGCATTTAGGTGCGGGGCCAAAATACATTTTTAAAAGGTTTTCACCAAGTCCCATTAAAAATAAGGTCAGGAAAAAACGCTTGTCATGCCATCCCACAGCTACGAGAGCCTGCCAGGCAGGAGCAACAGGAATTCCAGGAGAGGAATTATCCATGGATGGGATTTCTGTAGGTCACTGCAGTTAGCATGCGCTACCTTTATTAGCCAAGCCTCAGGACCAAATTTGCACTCCGTTCTCAGTTACCGCCTTCCCGCAGAATTGGGTCAGCAGGAGAGGAAATTAATCAGCATCAAGGCTCAATCCAAACCCACCTCTGGGGACTTGATTTATGTTCCCCCCAGGCTCCCAGGAGCTATTACCCCTCGTCAGACAACAGCATCCAGCCCCCAGCCTGGCTCCTGGGAGAGCACCTTCCTGCCGAGCTTATTGGCACTTACAGCCAAAGTCCAACTGCAACTCTGACTTCATGTGTGGTTTTAAAGAGCTGTGATCACCGCTGCTAAGATACGATATCTGTCCCTTGATGAGATATCACCCGCATGTGGGTGAGTGTGTGCTGGGGAATCATCTTAACCGTCTGCTTTAATGGACTCTATAGCGCGTCGGCAAAGAGTACAAATGGGAACCTTTATGTTTTAATATTTTTGACAAGAGGGTTCAGAACTTTAGGTGAACAAACAGGTGTGTGTGTGTGTGTGTGTGTGTCTGTGTGTGTGTGTGTGTGTGTGCATGTCTCTGTGTGTGTGCGTCTGTGTGTGTGTGTGTGTGTCTGTGTGTGTGTGTGTGTGTGTGTCTGTGTCTGTATTTACTCTTAACACAGATGTTGACCATAAAGTCCAATGATGTTTTGTGCCGCCACCAATCTCTACTTCAGCTTGGTTTTCCAGCATTCCTCATCCATCCATCCATCCATTTGGATACTTACTCATTTATATGTTTTTTTTACACAGTTATATACCGTTGTGACCTTTCGCTAAACTCTGCTATAGCAGCTTTTCACGGCGGCTCCACCTCCCGCTCCCTTCCCTGCCGAAGAAGAGCTTTCGGGCTGCGCATTAACAGCGGAATCACATTATGCAGCATCCAGAAAAATTACATTTTAATGCGACCCGCAGCGTTTGCGTCTTCGCGGCCATCATACGAGGCGCTCGTTTGCAGGGAGTTCCCTTCCTCTCTGCTTTGGTGATCAGACAGGACCTTCAGGATCTTCAGGATGTACCTGGACTGTAGGACAGATAGCAATCAAGGACTTGTCACTCATTGTGTATTTCAGTCACAGACGCTTTAAAATTGAACAAAGATTTACAGTTTTACTAACAATATAAGGCAGCTGAACTTGTTTTATTAGTCGATTCATATACCATATAGCTTATCCCATTCGGGGTCACGGAGGGGTCCGGAGCCTATCCCGGAGGCTGCGGGCGCAAGGCTGGGAACAACCCAGTATGGGGCGCCAACCCATCGCCGGGGACAATCACACCGCATTCACACACACATGCATGCATACCTACGGGCAATTTGGTAACTCCAATCAGCCTCAGCATGTTTTTGGACTTTGGGGGGGAGGAAACCCCACGAAGACACGGAGAGAACATGCAAAGTCCACACACATGGAACCCGGGTCCCAGAGGCGTGAGGCGACAGTGCGAACCACTGCACAACCGTGCCGTCCCGTCGATACGTATACCCATATGGTAATTCTTAATTCAAGACGCACAATTTATTTTTAATTTTTTGAAAATGTCTGAGAGTCCCGAATAATTCGAGGGCATTTTAATCTGCATGATATCTTAGTTCCTTTTTGCGTTCGCTCACATTTACATTTTTGTGCATGTAAATCAGGTTATCGCCCACAACAGACATAAAATTGCGGAGGTCTCTGCTGAGGTTGCACGGAATGTAGATTACGGGTAAGACGCAAGACAAATGGAACAATACTGCCCTCAAGTGGCGGAATTAGAACTAAATGTACAGCTACGGTTTACAGGAAGGTTCCACATATAAACACACTGATGTGGAAGGAAACTGTCCAGCTGTGAACCGTGGACTGCACAGTTTGCTCTGGTATTGGGGCTTGTCACTGAAGACCATGGAAAAGTCATTGACTACAATCTACAGAGTAGTGGGACATTTCGTGGAACAAAATCCATGTGCATAAAGCAGGTAAATGAACAGATTTCTGATATTGTTTCACCAGTTGTAAAGAACAGGTTGTTTCTTGGACGGACTGGCCAGTTTCCTATGCGTGCAGCGCATTCACTTTTCAACAGCACAGGGACCCCCCCAATAGCAGAAACAATCCAGTCTGATGCTGGGTGCCAAATCAATTCAATTCAATTCAATTCAATTAAAAAAAAACTTTATTTGTCCCCGAGGGGCAATTAAAGGCATACAGAGCAGGCTGCATAGAAGACACAATGACGTAAAGTGCGACAGTATTACAGTAGAAGCTGTGCGAAATTGTGGTCTATAATATTATAAATATAAGGGTATAAATAGCATAAATAGGGTGAAGTCAAACTGCAGGACAGTCAGAGAGGTGAGGATGGCTCCTGTGCATCCGTCAGTAGGGCGATGTGAGTGTGTGTGCCAGTGTGCTGGGGGAGAGGGCACAGGGTGTGTGTGACTGTGTGCTGGGGGAGAGGGCACAGGGTGTGTGTGACTGTGGAGAGGTGTGATGAGTGTGGGGATTTACTGTGTTTGTGAGTGAGTTGGGCGATAGTGAGATGAGAGTGGTGTAGGTGAAGGGAGGGTTAGTGAACAGGAGGGGGGGACAAGGGCCGGATGAAAGATCAACCGAGACTGGGGTCATTCAGTAATGAAGTGATATCCTGACAGTGGGGCGTGACCGATGGCATCTCTCGCTCCTCTTTGAAGGATTTAAACCTGCCGTGATTTGGGGCGTTTCAGCCATGAATACATTTCTCCCTCTCAAATGACTTTCCCATCTCTATCTTCCTCCTGTCGCGTCAGTTGTTACGATTATCCAGCATGACGGCTTTGATAAATATCGAAGCCCCGCGCTAATCCTAATAAAATGGGATTCTTTCTAATTGCTACAAATGTATCCAATTATTCTCCTGCATTCTTTAATGTCAGAGGATTTCTGTTCTATTAAACCTTTTCTTCAACCCAGTATCACTATAAGTGAACCAGCATAACCTGTCATACCAGTGCTTAGGGTTTGGGACCGTATGCATGTATATAAATCTGTCATAACAGAGTGTGCATGTGTGTTGTATCAAATGATGTATTGTTTGTACCGTGTGGTTGGTTAGAGACAGGACAGGTCTGACTATTATTTACCATTTGACTTACAGCCCCCTGGGTTTTATTTCGGTTCATTTGCGAGTGTCTGGTGAGGAGATGGAGTCAGGGCATTGCTGGATGAGCCACGCTAAAAGGCTTTTATATTTCAAAGGACCTTTTCTTGACCCCATGAAAGACAGATTGGAAACAGATGCAGACTCTCTTTTCTCCAGCACGGGAGCTGATAGAAGCCTTCAGCAGACCATCCGGGATTTCTCCTGATAGCACGACACTCGGCCTGTCAGGACCGCAGCGACAGGGCTCCGCAGCCTTAAGCACCGGTTCAGAGCAGAGCTGGGATTAGCAGGGATAACACCAAACTGACCTGAAATGACCCTTCCCGCCCATTACCAGGGATGTCCTGCCACGGGTGGTGCTCCTCTGCTTCTCTATCAGACACAGCACCAACCAAAAATCAGGTCTACATCACCACAGCCAGCCCAGCCTGAAGTCCAAGAGGATTAGGTAACTACACTCAGTCTGCAGCTGAGAGAAGTTCCCCTATCAAGGAAGTGACGTCACTGTGGTGGGGGACGTCGGGAATGTTCCTGCCAAACTATCTTCCCCTTTCGTACCAACTCCACCCAGAGCAGCACCACCTTTCCCAAGGGTCCACTTAGAAACGCCGGCCAGTTTCATTTGGTCGAACTTTCACTTGCGGCAGACAGGAATTTGGGTGGGGACACACTGTAATTATCCTGCAGGCTTCGTCGGACAGCAGACATGCTTTGTGGTGTTTTAACTCTGCTCAGAAATGCACACACACCGTGCCCGTAGATTGGCTTTCGGCAAACATGTTATCACGAAGATCTGTGTCAGGAAGTGCTGTACGAACCATGGTGTCGTGTATGCAGGTAAGTCAGTTGGGTATGCACACTCCCCTACGCCCCTAATCACTGGACACACACACTATGGGTAGTTTGCAAACATTAATTCACCTGTATGCAGAAGGAAGTGCGTAGAATTCTAGGAGAAAATGCAAAGTCTGCAAACACAGCAGGGTGAAAGCAGGATTTCAACCCCAGACCCTGGACTTGTGCCACAAAAGTGGTATTTCTCTGCCGTTACTGTGCCCACACCCCGATGTCCAGGCCAGATCAGGCCCGAAATGCACAATATTAATCTTTATGTTATAGGTCATTGTTGCACTTTAGGGATACTATGTAAATTTGATCAATCAGTAAAATTCTGTTCCGATAAATATTCAAAGAATCAGCTCAACACACCTTCATATGGACGTTTCTGGCTTCATCAACGTTGTTCCATCTGTGTTCAGTGTGGATCTGAACTGGAGCCCATCAGAGCGCTCCGCCTACCATGTATGCTGTATATGATGCTATTCTGTACACTGTGTTCGTATACTATTTTTATACAAAGCCTTTTATTTATCTTACATCCATACCCCATTTTTACCCAATTTATGTACTTCCTTCTCGCAGCAGCCAGCTGGATTTTCGTTTCACTTCAAGTTGCACCAGTATAACTGTACATCTTACAAACAAAATCTTGAATCTCGCACTCTATGGAGGTGCCACCGCGATTCCACCCGTCACGTCTCCGCAGTTACCATAGAAACGCTCCCACGTCGCTAAGAAGATGTGCGCTTGACAGGAGAGCAGCGAACAGACGTGTTCTCTTTTCAAAGCTCAATATCTGCATGATGTGTCATTAGTATGGAATTTTTTAACATTTTCTTAGCTAAAAACAACCCAACTCTGGATAGCATGTAGGTTGTTTGTCATAGAATGAAATGCATAAAGCAAGAAAAGATATTTTTACTTGGAATACTTAGATACAATAATTGTATGAAAAAAATGTACTTCATTATGAATTTGACGTATGTGCCATGTGCGCACGCATGTATCACAGTTCTAGATTCGCAGTTTGCGATTGGGATGGGATTGGAATGGATGTATGCGTTTATTATATGCAGTGATCTTCCTTCTACGATGCAATAATATTAACACATGCGGTCAGACCGCATTATTGTAAAGATGTCACAGTTACACAGATCAAGGTGGAAAATGCTCTAAAAATTCCACTAGAGGGAGCAGCAGTTTCATATCAATGCTGATGTTCATGCTGAGTATGCGGCCGGTCATTGACTGTTAAGGTGAAGCAGACAGATTTCTGGTAGCAGAAAGGTTACGGCTCTGAGCCACCCTCCACTTCT
>JAAGVU020000015.1:4405236-4422919 GCA_011763525.2 Mormyrus iriodes | reverse complement strand
GGTCATTGACTGTTAAGGTGAAGCAGACAGATTTCTGGTAGCAGAAAGGTTACGGCTCTGAGCCACCCTCCACTTCTTTTGTCGGGGGTGTCAGGCTTGCTCCTTGTTCATTCCAGACTCTCTGGCTGTGCTGCCCCCCCTGTTCTTTGCTCCCATTACGGATGTGTCTGGGGATGGTGCCTTGCTCCATCCCGGGATTATTCATTTCCTCCTGACCAGTTGCCTATTTTGGCTGACTAGTCATTCCTGTTTATATTTCTGTAGGGAAAAGGCTGTTCATCTGCCGGACGCTGTGTGGAGGTTTCGTTAATGAAGTCACATTCTTACGACTAGACTGGCATTAAAAATCAGCCCTGCGCTTTTGTCCACACAGGCCCACCACCAACTGGGTGTCCCAGTAAATTTTTTTGATCTGGGGGGTGGCGTTCAGGGGTGGATCAGAGGGGGATCTTGGTGAGTAATTTTCCCTTGAAAATAATGACCAAATCATAAATTTACTTTCTGCATTTCCTTTACGTCAGTACTATGTAAATTATATCACAGGTACAGAACTGATATAGAACTCATAAAAAGGCTACAGCCCTGGTACAAGTTTATTCCCAAAGGTACAAACGACATTAATGTACCCCCAATGGTACAAAAATGTTCCTGAGAGTCTATTTCTGTACCTTAAAAGGTATAATTACCCACAACTAAGGGTACAATTGGCAGAGCCTTGAGGGTACAGCCCTGTGACAAGCAAAGGTACAAATTTAAAGGTACTTTTTTCTGACTGTGTACTCGATATGAAGTAGTGCTTATTTTTAACAGATTTTTTTCTTTCATTTAATCCAACAACAAATGGGGGGATAGAATCGTGTATCAGTGACAGTGGGGGTGTTACAAGACCCCCCTCCGTGACATCCATGGTGACGTTTATCCTCTACAATTAATTATTTCTTTATCTTTATAGTTGAATTCACTTTCAATGTCCCTTGGTCAGCGTGTAACTGCTTTTTACGCATTTCTTATGGCCTCGCGCCCTGAATGAAAGAGGTTAAGTGTCACTCTCCTGAATGGACCCCTGGAGCAGAAATAACCCGTCCTTTCTTTGTGCGCCAGCCAGCCACCAGCAGACAAAGATCCCGTGATGAGTAACTGAGTTTGCCTGTGACCGGTTACGTTTAAAGCCACTCTGCGGATGGCCGCAGACATCCTGTTGTCTGAGCGGACGCGGCACTGTCCACAGAGGATCCTGCCCACCACAAGATTACGGCTTTTACTTTCAAATCTCCGTCAGCCTTTAACCCTCTAAGGGGTTCGCTAGCAGGCCGTCAGCGATTGTGATTTACAAACTAAAATGTGAGTTTAGTCCCCTGGTTCCTGGATCCGGCACTCAGCAGGTAGATCTGAATTCTGCTGCCATGGGGCTGCCTGCTCTCCCTTCAACATTTCAGCCAATATTCACGACAGAAGCCTCCTTAGGTTGCACCAGGATAAGGACTCTGAGCCCCGAGTATAACGGCAGAGATACTCTACATATTCATGTCATGCAAAGATATGCTAAGAAATGCGCTAATTTATTAAAATCTGCCAGTCAGTCAAATGTCGGTAAGCGCTATTTCTGCATGTATATTTTCAGGAGAAAAAGAATTTTTGTTTAAACGCAACAAAAATCTAAATAAATAAAATGTATGATTCCCACCAAATGTTGTCTACAAATCTAGATTCTTTTTACATTACAAAACCATCAGACCCTGTTGTGTTTATTAGATACCAAAACAATCAGTCTTATTATAAGATAACCCTATTTTCATGGGACTCGCTGGAAATTGCGCGGCTGTACAAGGTCAACAGGGAATAAGCTGGGATCTCTGCCCTCAGAAACAACTTACTTATTATTTTAAAAGCCCAGGAAAAATTCAGCAAAGCCTGGATACCGGGACCATCCGGAAACAGGAACTGGCACATAGGCATTGATTCCATTTATATTTTATAATTCTAAACATTTTATAAACAAATATGTGTAAGTATTTTTGGTGCTTTGCACACTAACTAAAAAATAGTTTGAATGAAATTGGCCTTTTTGTATTACAAAATTTCCTTTAACACGAGGCTATTGCACTTCATTAGGGAATATAACGTCATGGTCACGTGGTGGCTGCCCCGTATTCCAGGCATACAACAGTTACTGGAAGAAGGTTGCAGACAAAACCTTCATTCTGTATTAATGTGGAAATAAACCCAGTGCTAGAGGAAATACTTCAATTCTGATGGAAAGATGTGCCATATATATGGGCTTTTTTGGAACATTTAACTGAAATCTATTTGTGTGCTAGCCGCTAATTTAAAATCCACACATGCAGAACAATTGAAAAGCAGATACACATTTTATTTCAGCTTTGCAGAGGGCAGTGACAGTGTCAATGGCAGTGGCCGTGTAAAGGGCAGTGCCAGTGTAAATTGCAGTGACAGTGCAAAGGGCAGTGGCAGTGTAACGGACAGTGAAAGTTTAAATTGCAGTGACAGTGCAAAGGGCAGTGGCAGTGTAATGGGCAGTGAGAGTGTAAAGGGCAGTGACAGTGTAAAGGGCAGTGACAGTGTGAATGGCTTTCTTAAACAACAACAGCAGAGCTCAACCAAGCCGCTCTGTGTTGACTGTCAGCATCATCTCTAATTTGGGCGTTTTTCTCTCCTGTCATTGGAGGGGCTATTTATGGCCGCTGACATGTGTGCCCTATATCTCCCTGGGCAGATGTTTCACATGCCTTTCAGTGGTGTAAATGCTCACATGCCCCATATTTATGCACGACCGTTTGAGATCTACAGAGTGTACACTTCAGCGTGCACCGCGCCCGTGGCCAGTAGCGCCGGTCTCTGTTTCCTAAGCACCGTTACTTACAATAATCACGGACGGAGCTTATTTTAGCCATTGAATTACATTCCAGGCCCGGCGAGCAAGGTGATCTACTTCCATTTAGAGCAGATTGAGGCCATGCTTGGGGCTCTGTCGAGGTCCCACAATCACGAGATCTGACTCATATATTCCAACCAGCCGTCCAGTTTTTACAGATAAACAAATTCTCGATGTTATTTCTCTGTTAATCACCCATGTCAACTACATGTTTATATTCATTAAGGGATATGCTTTTGGTTGGCTTTTCCGATGTTAAGAAATATTAGATTTTAAGCGGCTTACCGCATTCAGACCATGAAAGTTTGCTCGTATTTAATTAATTATCTTATCTGGACTCTTGGAGATGGCTTCAGCTCAGTCTCGAGAGCTCGGTTTCGTAGATGAACGCCTGAAACAGGACAGCTGCCTCAACTCATTTGAGAGCGATTTCTCTGACGTTGTGAAACACAGCAGAAATACTGGATGTGGTTCCTGGCATCACTTCCCAGAGACCTGGCTTGTCATTATGGGTCTTTCTCTTAGAAGATAAACACCTGACTGTAAAAAAACAACAGCCCCTTAAACCAGATGAAGAGATTTGAGAATGACGGTATCGAGAACGGCACAGTAACTCCTGTTTTCATTCCTTAGCTACCAAAGAATGTACACAGCTTTTTTAATTTTTCAGAAATAAGTGGGGGCTTCCTTTTCCAGACTCCACACCATCATGAACATATCTTGTTATGTCTAGAGTTCATTTATCTGCATTTGGGTCGGGGGAGGGGGAGCCTTGGCAAAACATGGGACTGTTACTCTTTCTTACAGTGCTGGGAAGGGAATCGTAACGTGGTGTCCAGCCTTCTCCATAGCAACACTGTCGTATATTTTGTGATTTGCAGCATGAATCCCCAGCTGCTCATTTATTTTTACGTTTGGGGGGGCAGGTTTGCACAGTCTCTGGCCTTAAAGCCCTTCCTCCTATCCCTCCTGCAGGAAGACGCGACAGGTAAGGCGGCAGCGATGGACGCCAGCTGGGACCCGGAGCTCGCGTCAAGGTCTCAGAAGAGGCCTCTGTGTTGCGTCTGCAAGCCAGCACAGAACCTGGCCTGCTCCACGCGAAACATCCAGCTGCATCGATCAGAACATATGTTAATTTGGTTAAACAGGTGCCAGCTAAGTGAAACAGTAATACTGAACTCTGTTAAAAATTTAAGTAACTTAGTAAAGGTGGATGATATACAGCAAAGAGTAAACTACTGTGATTAATAGGACTCTCACGATATTGCTGAAGTAGATTTCTATAATGACTGTTCTGTTCCTAGTGAGTTTTTCTCCTTATAGCTTAAGCAAACAATAATATTCGTATTGTACAACATTAAGGCCCATGTAACTGATTTGCTTTGAGTTCATGAGTGAGTCATTAAAAGAAATATTACTTCTGAGGGAAGAGACTTGGGTACCAGGGAGAGAATGTGTGGCATTCTGAGTCTTAATCAGAAAAAGGCAGGGCTGGAAAAATGTGCCTAGTAGGAAAGTTTGCACAGGGCAGGGCTGACTGGACACATGCCGGCTTGCTGGGCGCCTGCCCTGTCCGTCTCCCCAGCTCCTTTCTCCATAACTGACCCTCTGCCACCCGACTGGACGTGCTCGCCAGCTCAGAGTTATTGCTGACATCGGCAGGAATGCCGAGATCCCAGATTGGGAAGAAGAACACCCAGAAAAGCAGAGGGCTGTTTGGATGATCTGATGATTTTCATCTGCGACAATGGACCTGTGTTTGTGAAAGGGGCCTGGATCGGCCCACATGCTCGCTCCGGATCGCGAGGCGTGGGTGTGAATACCACTAAGCGTGTATCGCTTTCGTAAATAGAACCCTGTGCTGAAGTGCTTGGGGAATGAGCATCACGCTGGGAGCACGTACACAGGTCTTGTATATATTATATTGTGGGGACCAAATGTCCCATGATGTTATAAAAACCTGTTATTTTGAGGTTGAGGGGCGATACGTCAATGCAGGTGGCTTATGCAGGTCATTACGCTCACAGCAAAGCCCTCAGCTCCGGACCCACGAGGCTCCAAACCCTTCCTCCTGCTTACAGGCCTCTGTCCTGAGCTACAGAAACATAGGCGCCATTTTCCCACTAGTGAAGAATGAAAACTAGTCTTTGTTCTGATCTGTTCTGCTAAAAACATCCAACAAGACATTGGAGGCCGTTTCTTTCCCAAATCTCTTTTTGCACCTGCATAGGTTTAGTTACAACTGAAAAACTGCTGAACCACTTTATCGTATAAAATCATGATGAAAAATAGTCATTAACCATATGTATTTCCAAATTTTTATTTTGAAATGGACAATTAAAAATATGCCAGCACAAAACAATCATCCATCCATCCATCCAAACACCATCACCATCTCTCCAGTACAGGATCACAGCGACATACATGGTCCCTGTGATGGCCTTATTACTGAATGCCTGTGTTATCCTTCTCATGAATTCTGCAGTCAGTAACAAATTATCCTGATTACAATGTTTTCATCTGTTGTCCTATAATAAAAAGAGGCATCATATACGAGTGAAATATAAACATATCATTTTCTGTTGCACATTCATTGCAGCAATCATAACTGCAGCTCGCTGTGTATGTATGTATGCATATTTGTTATTAAATGCTTTGGTGAGGTTGTAAGGGAGATTCACCCTTGTCGCAGTGTCCCTGTAAATGCTATGCAAATGATCCAGTGGGTCTTTAGAGAGGCACCGATGGATTGCATGTGTGTCAGAAGACAGTCTGGTAGAAGCACTTGTTTCCGAGTCAGAGGGTTGACATGTGAGCTGTTGTTTGTTCCTGAAGTGGAAACCTTGTATGGTCCCTTTGTTAAACCCCGCGAGTGTGCTGCAGTATTGTGCTGAGGGACCGAAACCTTCAGCTCCTACTCCCCCAAAGATCTAATCATGCATCTCACTACATCAGAAAGACATTGGTTCACGTCCCAGCTCGGGTCACTCATCCATGGCCACCACTTTGATCCCGTGTGCGTTGATGTACGTCAGGAGGATCTCAGCGCGTCTCTCGATCACGTCGATGAGCTTCTCGATGCCCTGCCGCCCTCCCTGGCTCTCCCAGTACACCTGATCCAGGAACAGAGACTGAAGCAGCCTCTGGCGCAGAAGCCCGCTGCGCAGCACACTCACGGCCCGCTCCGGTAACCTGGCGAGGAGCAGCGCCTCAGTCAGTCGCATTATTCACGTTCAGTCAACGTTTATTCATATTTAACAAAATGACGCTGTCAGCGTGTGCCTCCTGTCCATTAAAATCGGGGGCACACGGTGCCTCCACTTTGTGTTGAGGGTATTTCCTCCAGAAACACCAGTTCGCTCCTATAGCCCAAATGCATGCAGTCTACACTGAAACTAACAGAAGGCAATACATGAACAGATCTCCATTTAAAAATAAATGATTAATATTTAGCATTACCAAGTGTACAGTGCTTTAAGTGTGGTGTGCTGTTGTATATTTTAAATACTAATATATACATTTTCCTTCATTTTCCCCATTCAAAATATTAATAAAAGTCATTCTTGGTCCTGCTTGCTCTTATTCTAAATCAAAACTAATTCTGATTATTTTATTTTTCTGTGGATCATTAAGGTCAGATGGGAAGGTCTTTGTGAAAATAAGATTTAAAGCTTTAAAAGAGCTGAAAAGTTATATTTGCACAAGTAAATGCATCATTAAAGTGGGAAATATTCACTGGGTAATGCACTGATTTCATAGCACATTTTACATGAGTGTCTGTACTGAAATACGTAAAAAAAAAAAAGAAAGTTGTTGTGGGGGTTAAATATCATTTAAAAACCATTGAACTTTTTAGAAATCACACATATACACACACACACACACACATATATATATATACACACACACACACACACACACACACACATATATATATATACACACACACACACACACACACACACACATATATATATATATATATACACACACACACACACACACACACACTACCATACTAAAGTTTAGGGTCACTTTAAAATGTCCTTGTTTCCAAAAGAAAAGCATCTTTGTCCATTTAAAATTACATCAAGTTCAATGTTGTGAAGGAGTATTGTAGCTGGAAATGGCTGGTTTTTAATGTAATATCTACACTGGCGTACAGAGGCCCATTACCAGCAACCATCAGTCCTGTGTTCCAAAGGCACGTTCTGTTTGCTAATCCAAGTTTATCATTAGCATAAGGCAAATTTGATCATTAGAAATCCCTTTTGAAATGATGTTAGCACAGCTGATTAAAGAAGCAATAAAACTGCCCTTCTTAGGATTAGCTGAGTGTCTGGAGGATCAGCAATTGTGGGTTTGACTGAAGACTCGAAATGGCCAGAAACAAAGACCTTTCTTCTGATACTCATCAGTCTATTGTTCTGAGAAATGAAGGTTGTTTCATGAGCGATTTGTAAGTGACCCCAAACTTGTGAACGGTACTGTATATATATGTGTGTGTGTGTGTGTGTGTGTGTGTGTATATATATACAGAGAGAGAGAGACAGACAGACAGAGAGTGAGAGAGAGAGAGCGAAGGAGAGAGAGAGCACTGCAGAGGTGCACCTTTCCCATCATCAGCAGCTGATTGCCCATCAGTGTGTGAGATTGCTGATTGCCTGGTCATGTGTGTGAAAGGTGTGCGGGACTCAGCCCATGACAGTGACAGGGCGAAGGCTGGTGTCTGCTCGCCCCGTCCCATGGTATTCTGTGCTGTGTCAGCATGTCTACTCACTCTTCTATTCCATCCAACAGTTTAAAATCCAGATTGTCTTCATCTCGGTCAAAATAACCTTTGTTGTCAATGAAAACTAGATGCCTGGGGTCGTGCGTTCTGTGGACGATGTGCACCAAGCTGATGCTGTCCTGGTCAGCGCACTCCAGGTGATGCCCGAGCTTCACGCATCGATCCTCCTTGTGTGGTTTGAACCCGCAGCAGTTTTTGTCCAGTCGGTTGTAGATCTAGTCATAAAGAGATTATTTTTTAATATTTTATTCATTTAGTTTTTTTTATCCAAACTGAAAAAGTAGGATCAGACAATCCCAGAAGAAATTGGGGTTAAAGGCCCAACGGCAAAACCACTCTGCTATTCCTGGGATTTGAACCAACAACCTTCTGATTATAAGTACAGTGGCCTATCCTACTGAGCTGGGCGGTGTGAATATAAAGCAGTATTTTATATCTTTGAGACAGTCAATTACACTCCTAACTTTCACATAAGGTCCCGAAAAAGCAAATTCTCAGTGTCCTTGCTTACTGAAACAGGAAAAATGCCTCAAAATCTGTTCTTTTACTAGTTCATTTCTCCATTTTGCTCACATTGACATTTCTTCACACGCTCACCTGTAACAGGAAGTCGAAAAGGGCCAGTTTACTCCACTCGTGGTAATGGATGCTGCTGCAGCCCCACTCTGTTCTGGGTGTGAGGCCCCTGTGCCCACACTTCTGCTTGAGTGAGCGCTGATAAGCTCCCCAGGTCAGCCTGATGGACGAGTGGGACTCGCCGTCTGTGGGGGCCAGCGAGGAGTCCCACAGGACAGCCGGGCTAGGGTGACCGTCTGCAATCATGAGGTCAAATAACAAACGTGCTAAATCAAAGCCAACAAGTGGGAGATGTAGAGCAGGGCTCTCAAACTTAAATAACCAGGCCGTCGCTGGCGAGAAGGTCAACAGCTCGAGCAGGGCACTTATGGTGGCCAGGGGAAATTTTAGGATTTGCCCCTTAGGGGTGCAGCTCTCAGTCAGATGTCTGCATAGGGCTGCATTTCACTAAGCAAAAATGCTCTAGCTGTGAGAAACACTGTCTAAAACAGCCGTAGTAGTGCCCCTGGTGGTGGGGGTAAGACTTTATTGTTTTTAATTCTCTGTGGAAAGCACAAGATCGATATGGAGGGCATATTTATTAATATATTAAAAACACGTGGAGGGCCATATACACCATCCCATGGGCCGGATTGGGACCCCTTCACTAAAGGATCAGATTATCCACGGGACACGTGCACAGGAGATCGGACAGATAGCTTCAGTCTGACCATAGATCAGATTCACACCCTCCGTAAATAATGGATAAACGACACGATGTGATTAAAGATATGATTAGCTGGCTAAGTTCTCGATTTAGAGAAGCTATCAAAGATCTCCCAGTATCCCAGTGCAGTCCCCCTAACTCTGCCCCTCAAACACCCATCATGACCCCTGCTTCAGGTTTCATGGTAACAACAGCTTTGAGAATGTCGCAAGGAGACCATAATGTAAACAACGACAGCTCCCACTATCCCGATTAAAACACATGAAGAGCTCAGTGGGCGGAGTCCTGGCAGGGGTGACGTCACTGCTCCGGCGGACGTACGTCAAATCAATGAACGTTATATTATAGTCTTCTACAACAAACACTAAAACATAATAATAATATTAATAATAATAATAATAATAATAATAATTTATCTCATATGTGTCTAATTCTCTATTGTTAAATATTTGTTATATATAATTCTCCAGTGCATCAGGTAGAAAAATATGTATTATGTAAATATTCTTGTAGAAAACCCTTTTTTTTTTTAGTTTATCAGCTAATTCGTGCAGATTTCTATGCAAGTCACGGGTTAACATCCATGGGCTCCGTGTATCTGTGCAATGGGTAAAGTGTGATGCTCTTTTAAATGTCAAAGTTACTGAAGCCGCAGCGGCCAGCTACGCGGTGCTTTAAGCGCAGGTAGTGTCGCTTTGACTGCAATACCTCCAGAGTAGCCGATCTTCCTGCAGACTGTCGGGATGCTCCGGTTCAGACCCAGGATCCGGTCTAAATGAAAGGCGAACACCTCGCTCATATCCGCGGCTCTCTTGATCAGCCCGCTGCGGAGCCCCGCTCCGTTATCGGGGGCCCTGAAAGTGCCACCTGTCGTGACTTCAAACAGCATCAGGCGCCCATGAGCCGCGGATGAAACCTCCTTAATGCCGGTGATTTTACTGTCGGCGAGGAAGCGCAGTGCCTGGATCTCCTCCTTACTGAACCAAGGCGGCGCTCTCTCGCTGTATATCCTGATATAGCTATAATGTGGCCCCTTGGGACCGTCTTCATGTCCAGTGTTTTTCAACGTATAGTGGATGTTTATTCCTGGTATAACATGTATGTCATTGCCCAGACCACCTCTCGATTTCCATTCATCTTCATCGGTTTTGTCAAACTCATTGGACGCACCGTGGTGGATGTGGGTGTTAATCCCGGTGGCTTCCTTCCTTGCTTTTGGCCGCACCGTGCCCCGGAGAAGTGCCGGTTTGCCACGCTTAGTTTTAAGTGTGATGTACACCACGTTGTACTTCGGGGCGGCCCTGGAGGAGTCCGCGCCGTGCGCCGTCGGGAGGTCCAGCAGATCCCGGTCTAACTGGCCAGATCCCGTCTTCCTCCGGTACTTATGCTTGTCCCGGGACGCAACTTCTCCCAGTCGTGAAACAACAAAAAACAAGTAAATAAAGCAGGCGCCGGCAATGACGAAGGCAGTCTTTGAGGCAGGAGCTTTCCTGATGCGCTTCGATAACCTGAGCAAAGATATGCGGGGACACACCAGCAAGGCGTCTTTCATCTCCCCAGGGCGAACTGAATGCATTTCCAGTCTAATTTGTATTCCAGCATGGTAGGTTTTCCCACAGTATGGTTATAGTGGCATTTCTCACGCTCATGACTCCGCCGTGATCAAGGACGAGCTGGAAAAGCCGGCAGCAGATACACTGTTACTGCACCGGAGACAACACAAGCCGAGTCTTTGTTAGTCAGGCAGCATGAACTCGGCTCCCCCGATTTCACTAACTGGACGTAATACAGCGTCTGTAGCCTATTTTGCAAATTCCAGTGTCACCATGTATAAAATGTCTCTCAAAGCCTAAATTTTCTGCTGCGCGTTCCTTTCAATAAACAGTACTTTTAAAAGTCAATTGTTCAGCAGTTCCATTGGATAAATGTATTTAAGTTTTAGTTGATGGCTTGTGTAGGACCATGAAAGATACAGCTTTTTCGTCTAGTAAGGACAGATATACACAAAAGTACAGCTAATAAACGGTAAAGACATGCAAAGCAATTGTGTTCTATTTATAAACGAGTACAGCAGATACGTATAGATCAGTAGATCATTAGTATTATTATTATTATTAATAATAATAATAATAATAATAATAATAATAATAAGAAGAAAGTTGCATTTGAACTTAGACGAAATTTTAAAATAGCTTACAAGCGGACTGTTTTATTGGAGTGCCTCATTTTGAAACCGCGTCTGAACGCTGCACCGAAGCTCGCGTCCCGTCGGCGGTCCCTGCGGCCACGCCTCTCGCGCCACGCCCCCAGGCCACGCCCACCTCACCTGAATTGCAGACGTACCAGTTTCCCATTCTTTGATTAACCCCAGGACCTCCTCTGAATGAGGCCATTTGTAAGGTACTGGTTTCTCCCTACTAAACTGTCTTCTTGCTGTGCTTCTAATCGCTTGCCGTCGATGTTGTTTCTGACCCGATTTGCTGAACCTGATTTGGACTTAAGTCTAGATTTACGTTGCCTTGAACTGCTTTCTGAACTTAGCCTGTGTTTTGATCCTGGTTACGTTCTTGTACTAGTCAGCCCGCGGTGTAAATCATTAAAAGTACTTGCTCTGCTCTTGGATCCCCGACCTCTATAATTATAGTTTACATTTGCGACCCCTGTTGTCCATGATTTGTGCCTGCAGGTATGTGGCTGGACATGCTGCCTGATAAATGTATGTTTCTACCGTAATCAGTACAGTAACGGGGAAACGTGCTGCTCTGAGAGTCGCTGCCCAAAATGCCGCATTCTCACTCGGCATAGCAGCGGAAAATGCGACCCACAGGAATTTTAAGGCGAAAACAGGAAACTGAAACACTGGCCCTTCACATCAGACATGAAGGCGCATATCCATTCAGGATGTCCTGGCACGCATCGCTGGGGGAAAAGTCACATATCTTATCAAGTCGTTTTATTTATAATGCTTCCTGTTTGGGCCATCCCAAAAGAAAAAAAAATGGAATGTAAGATTACTTGTTGCTGAAAACATATCTGGTTGTGTTCAAACGGGTTAATTTAATGACTAATAATGTTCCGATTCAGTTTTAAAAGTTGTTTGAATCCTTTGCGAAGTCTTTTAAATAGCAAAAATATACCATAATTATTCATATGAAAGCCTTCCTGAAAAGGCAGCGTTTTCCTAAGTCTGGATTTAATGTAATGCTGAAAAAATATTTGCTGTTTGTTATGAAAAGAATGCGGTGCAATGGTCATCTCTGCAAACCAGGAGACTCCAGTAGATTCACCAGGAACAAGAGCAGGCGTTCTGTCGTCATTTTATCCAAATAATCCTGGTGCATGTTTTGGAGTAATACAACCTCTGAGAATGCAGCAGTTTTTAATATACTTTCACAAATGTTAAAGCATAGGAACAGAATTCATATTCCAAGTAGGATTTGTATTAAAGTACACCATGGTAACTAGAATCAGGGTAAAAACAAAATCCCAGCCACCCTGCTGCTGTTCAGAACTGTATTTTTACATTTTTATTGTTTGTGTATGCCAACTACAGAGCATGCTGTATGCTGGATGCATCTGCCTCCTCCAGACTGATAATGATGATTTGCTACTTTGATCGTGTAGAAATGTATGGGGGGGGGGCATTTCTCTCATCTAGCAGTAGTACAGGGCCGGGCGATCCTATAGGCATCATAGGCGGCTGCCTCGCCTATGCCTGCCAATTTCACTTTTCTCATACAGGGGGAGCCAATGGTGACACGGGGCTAGGGCGCCATCTCCTGAGGGGGCGCCGACTTAGCAAGCAGATTTCGCTTTGTCTTAGACGTGGGGCGCAGTGGTCACGCTCGCCTAGGGTGCCAGAACCGGTACTGCAGTAGTGTTTAGGTTACATTAGCTAAAACGGTCTCAGCAATGTTCTGAAGGTCAGATTACAAGCCATGGAAAGGTGTTAGTCAGAGAAGTGTGGGGTGTCCGTTGAAAATAGAGGAGAGACTCCGTTAAAATAGGGATGTCATCCATAACCGGGGCTGTACATGAAATTATATAATTTATCGATCTATGAATTATGTGCGTGTATAACTGTGATCTTAAATCCCTTAATTTTTGTTAACGACACTCTCTGGCTGGTAGGTTCATTGTGGTGAACGTTTAAAACGTCTTGTTGAGTCCTATTTCTACGAAGCTGAAAGCTGTCTCGATGTTTGCGTTCCGTTTTTATCCCCTTGGACGTGGCGTTAAGCGCTTTCTGTGATTGGCCTGGCCAGTCATGTTAAAGTACCTGCGATAATCCACCATTGGAAATCTTATACGTCCACAAGATGGCGATATTGGACGTAATTTGTGCTTTAGTATTTACCAGATACATTTTTTTATGAGAGTACATGTATGTAGGGGCCTGCATTTTATTCATTTTGTGCTTTCAAACCATACTATGCCTGGCAAATTCTAATTAAACATAATATCAGCAGTAGATCATTTCACAAAATAATGTGGAATTAATACATTTTAATCCCATATTTCCAACCATTTACCCAGAACAGGATGGCGGCAAGCTCTTAGCCCCTCCCTGGATGCACGGGGGTATGAGGCACAGACCTGGGTGAGATGTCAGGCTATCAGAGACACACTCACACACCCCATCACCCTCTTTGGACTTTGGAGAGACTCATTCACCTAAAGCACACGTGTTTGTATGCAACAATGAGAAGCAGTTGTGGAGAATGGGCGGATGGATATTTCCTGGCACTCTATATGCGACAGTTGTTACAGATTTGTGACTCAGTGGCGTACTGAATCCCCTGATTAAAGCAGACTTTTCTCCAGTTCTCACTGCCATGCAGAACGAGTCCCGAACAGGCTGAGATTCTACTTCAAGCGCCAGCAATTCAGAGCTGAGCTGTGGCTGGTCTTCTAGATAATGGAGCTGGAGTCTTCATCTATTGCTCCCGCCAATCGTATCGACTGATGCCACCTGTACACTGGGGCACCTTCCCACAAGTCTTACCATCACAAACGGAGCCCGTTTGTGCATTTTTAGTGATGGTTTTATGTTTTGCTGTAAGGGTACTGTGAAAATGACCATGTGCGAGAAGCATGTGATCCCCGGGGGCTTGGCAGCGAGCACAGGGCAGGGTGGAGTTCAGCAAACACCGCACAAATGCATGTACTGTGAGTAGGAGCTGGGCTTGTGCAGAAGGATGGAATGAAAACAAACAAGCGCTGCGAAGGGGATCGGGGCTGAATGGGAGCAGGGAATGCGTGGCAGATCATAGGTCTTGGGACTGGAGTCAGCTGGTACATTATATCGACAAAAGTATCGGGACACACCTCCCGATCACTGAATTCAGGTGCTTCATTCAGACCCATTGCCACAGGTGTCCCTCTTTGTGGGAACAGTTTGGGGAAGGCCCTTTTCTGTTCCAACATGACTGTGCCCCAGCGCACAAAGCAAGGTCTATAAAGAGATGGTTGGGTAAGTTTGGTGTGGAAAAACTTGACCGGATCGCACAGAGCCCTGACCTCAACCCCATCAAACAGCTGTGGGATGAACTAGAGCGGAGATTTCGAGCCAGGCCTTCACGTCCAACATCAGTGCCTGACCTCATAAATGCTCTTCTGGAGGAATGTGCAAAAATTCCCACAAACACATTCCAAAACCTTGTGGAAAGCCTTCCCAGAAGAGTGGCAGCTGTTGTATAAGAGAATGGGATGTCATAAAAGCTCCTGTAGGTGTAAGGACCTGGTGTCCCAATACCTTTGTCCATATAACGCATCTGAGCCACTGGAGCCAAATTGAAAAAAAGCAATATACATTAAGAAGGAGTTCTTATGGGACAGGCGACCTTCTCAGGGCCCTGAAAATGTCATATTTTTAGGGTCTCAAGTCTATAGTCACACAGTATTTTTACACAATGCAATGAACATAATTTGATTTCATAAATAAAATATTACTGGCCTTTCAGAGTAATCATGTCTAAATCGTATCTAGTATCACAAGGGAAATCTTTTGATTTATGTGTGGAGAATTCAGAAAAATGTATCTCTGCTTGATCCGACATAAAGTCCTGATGTTTCTGATAGACCCAATCATCACTTCTACTTCAGTCAAAGCACTGCTTTCAAAATTGGCCTGTGTTTAGTCAGGAACTTCGAAAGATAATGTCTTCACAGAAGATAAGCGACCGTGACAGGGTAATCCTAATGCAGTTAAAGTCTTTAAAATGCCAGGATATTAATGCCATGCTATAACACTCGGTTTACATAACACGTTATTTATAATGCCTGTTCAACACACAAGTGTCAGACAGCATCGTTTAGTAAATGCGCATAATTATGGAATATATGTCTATGTTGTTATACACTAAATACAATACAAATAACACACCTAATGTATATACGGGGGGGGGGCACAGTGGTTAGCACTGTTGCCACACACTTCTGGGACCAGAGTTCAAATCTTCGATTTGGTTCTATGTGTGTGGAGTTTGCATGTTCTCTCTGTGTCGTGGTGGGGTTTCCTCCGGGTACTCCGGTTTCCCCCCACAGTCCAAAAACATGCTGAGGCTGATTGGAGCTGCCAGGTTACCCATAGGCATGTGAGTGAATGGTGTATACGTGTGCCCTGTGATGGGTTGGCACCCCATCCTGGGTTGTTCCCTGCCTTGCGCCCACAGCCTCTGGGATAGGCTCCGGACCCCTGTGTGACCTCAAATGGGAAAAACAAATACAGAAAATGGATGGCTGTATATGCAGCTATGAAACTGAAAGCCTGACTGATCTGAAAACAGAAATTGCCCAAAGGTCTAGGCAGAGATGAAATAGCATTTTGCTTCATTATTGATAATATTGCTGGTATGGTTTGGCCAGAGAAAATAAGCCGTGGTCAGCCATTCATGACGTCGGACAAATTTTCTGTAGTGCGGAGCTGAAATGGCCAACAAATTAACAAACGTATTTCTAATGGAACATGACAGTTTCGGAAGTGGACTGTGGGTCATTCTGTCATTTCTGGTCTGTCATTCTTTAGTTGTCATGGCACGACTTCAGTCTAAACCCTCCATAACTATTCCATCATCTTTATGAACCAATTTATCAGATTCCATCAAAAATAAAGCTTTGTGACGTCAGCACGATGATAGGGACCGCGCTAACTCAAAGTCCAGAGTAATACTCCCGTTTCTGAAGCCTGATAAGTGTTTTTCAAGAGCTACACATTAATAGGTGGTCTTATATTGTTGTTTAGCTGACACTTTGATCCAAATGCTTTTGATTTTTTTGTACCCACTTACAGGGGCGTTTTTCCATGTGGAGGTAATCAGATCAAGCACCTAGCAACCTCTCAGTGCTACGCTTGTAGTCTCTCTCTTAATAATATTAGTTTCGTATCATTTAAAGTTGTTTCCCTTTTCTTTGGTGAGGGGAATGTGAATTGAGACTGGGTCATATGCCGGAGCCGCGATGGGTGATGCTGAGGACCGAGGTGGGCAGAAGCTGGGGCTCTTCCATGCCATGGGCGTAACAGCTGGCAAATGAACTCAGACGCTCCGATTTGTGTGCTCATAAATCTGCCTTTTCCGGCAATATTTCTTTCTTTCGCTTTTTTAGGTACAATAAACTAGAAGCTTCTTCGGCGGCGCCACTTCGCCGTTGGTGAGATGCGCGTTTGCTTTCTAGCTGGAAGTCCTGGCATCGGGCTGCAGACACAGGCAGATGTGCGCTTTCTTACTTGACGCCCTTAGCTGGTGAGCCGGGGAGCATCGTGGGCTGCAGGAGCTCCGCAGGAGGAGAAGGTTCGGGAGGTTCCGCAGGAGGAGCCGCGGGTCCGGGAGGTTCCGCAGCACCGCCGCACTCTCCCTTTCAGTTCCCGGGCATGATGAAAGTTCCCTTGATGGGACTTATTCTGTGTGGGATCGCAGGTAAGCAGGCTGGATTAAAGGCTGGTTTAGGTCATCCTGTATTCATCCAAGTCGCCAAGTCCCGCTAACAATTCATCTGTACTCAACATGCGCCGGGGCTAAAGCCATCTCGCAGCTTTCCAGCTGGAAATCATCGAACTTTATGTCGTGCAAATCCTTTGCAACCCTCGTTGAAATTCCAGTGGTTTTATTTTTAAGGAGTGCTTTTAAGGCTGATGAATTGTTCTGTTAGTTTGATTCAGAAAAAGCCGTTTTAGTGCACCGGCAGCCCGGCTGTGTATTTACTGGTGGGTAATGCTGACCGATTCACAACAATTGAGATCGATAGGTTTACTTTATTAGTCTCCACTGGAATTTCCACTTGGAAAGTAGGTTGTGTTTTAAATGACATTTTAATAATTAACGTATATGTGTACATTTTAAATAAAATGTCACGCATTTAAGACTTCACTGTGTGAATTATAGCTACATTTTATAAATTAAGCAGCATAACTATTTTGCGTTTTGTAATTAACCCCTACATCCACTTTGGGGTCCTGTATGACCCCAATGGGGGTAAAATGCGGTGCAGAAATGTGAAAAAACGAGCTATCAAAAAATGCTGACAGACTAACGTTTCGTTTTTGCCATCTTTACAAGGAGAGACCGACCATTTCAAAACCATGCTTTGCTACTAAGAACAGTAAATCAAAACGACAGTGGGGAGCTAAGGACCCCAGATGTGTCAGTGTTCGTTTTGGGCTTGTGGATGTAAGTGTGAAAAGGCAGTAGTGGAAGCACAAAGCACATAGACGGCATCT
>JAAGVU020000015.1:4354133-4374279 GCA_011763525.2 Mormyrus iriodes | reverse complement strand
GTTTCTCTTAATTTAGTGAGTGAAAATTCTGCCTTTAATATCATTTGTGGCCAACTTGCACCCCTTTGACTAACTTCTCAATACTGTGTGCTGCTGGAAGGGCACGGTTGGACACACAGACGTTGTCATGCTATGAGCGTTGATTCCCCCTTGAATGTTCCAAAGCGTGTGGAACACTTACGTCATTTGACATCAGCATTTCTTCAATGTTATAAGCACCATTCTGCAGCTTCTGCAGGTCCTTCATAACAGTCTGATGCCATAGTGATGTACACCCTAAAGGCCTGCCCTTGTAAGGTCTAGGCGGCAGCAGCAGGAATTAATATGGATTCCCTGCATTGTATGTGACGTCAGGACTGGCGTGTATTAAGGGCAGTGATTCAGTGTGGAGACAGGAGTTGGAAGAGCAGGATGTGACTGCTATGAGGAAGTGGGCGGGCTGGGAATGCCTGTATGCAGCCTTCAGGCACTGTTATTGGCGCATGTTTACTTCCAAGCACTTTCTATCACTTTTGTTAGGGAGCTGTTTTCAGTTTTGTCACTCACATGAAGTACCTTGTTAATTTATTGTAGTACAGTTGTACCATCTGGACATTATGCTGCAGTATATGGTATTTTTACGGGCGTACAGCTGAACAAAATTTTGTTTCTACATTTAGTTATATTTAAAAAAAATTGTTTGTGTGTGCGAGTCATAAATCTCATAGGTTGTCAGGGGATAGTCTGAATTGCTAAGTTGTTTGGCTATAGTTTGTTTTGGGTACATTTTCAACTGCTATTTTTGCTTTATAAATATTGTAGTAGGGGTGGCACGCTGGTACAGTGGTTAGTGCTGTCGCCTCACACCTCTGGGGCCAGGGTTCGAATCCCCAGCAGGGCTCCGTGTGTGGAGTTTGCATGTTTCCTCCATGTCGTCGTGCGGTTTCCTTTGGGTACTCCAGTTTCCCCCCACAGTCCAAAAACATGCTGAGCCTGATTGGCATTGTCAGGTTACCCATAGGTGTCAGTGAGTGTGCCCTGTGATGGGTTGGCGCCCCATCCTGGGTTGTTCCTTGTTTTGCGCCCATAGTCTCCAGGGTAGGCACTGGACCCCCCGTGACCCTGAATGGGATAAGCAGTTACAGAAAATGGATGGATGGATAGAAATATTGCAATATTTATGCCAAAAAAATCACGTCACAATATTTGAATTTTTTTCCAATATCGTGCAGCCCTGGTATATAATCCACAAAGATTAAAGGCGTTTATGTTTGTCTTTTTATTGACGGGACCGTCTCCCATTCCTCTGGCTGTGCTGCTTAACGGGCTAATTGTTCATTGCACAGTGAAGCACATCGGCATGAGCGGAGAGCCGGAGACCTTTTTCTCATCATGCTCCGGATAGCATCACCGGACCTCTATCGGCACCATTCAAGCACACCGTCTCTTTCTGCCTTTGAAACTATAAGACCGCACTCTGGGGTCTTTGGAAGAATAGTGTCTTCTGTGCGGCTTCCCTGAAATGGCCTCCTGTTTTAAAAGACCCGTGACTGCAACAAAAGACCCAAGAGTGGCGTAACATGTCCACAGGATGAAAGAGATCTCTTCATCGAAAAGGCCAGGATGGATAGTTTGCAGTTTCAAATTCCCTTTAGCTTTTGTGGGTAATTCTCCCAAGCATTTCTAATAACCCTACCATGTGAAAATGAGTATTGTATGCATTAGTGATATATAATATACATTTTTTTTGTTTTTTGTCTTTACTGTTAACGAGTGGAACAAGCTTAGCCGTCTGTTTGTGGCTCTCTGTTTATGAGCTGGGTTCCCCTGGCACCCTCCAGGAAGCCATTTTCCTGTTGACAATGATAATATGGCCTCCCACGTATTACAGCCCAGTAGAAGTAAGGAGCCGTCTAGGAGGAAAGGAGACATGGCTGGAAACAGGAGGAGGTCGCCTGCCCCTTCTGGCTGGTTTCCGCCTTTATGCCTGACAGTCGAAACAGCCAGACGAAAGGGCCGGTATGTTAGAATGCGTATCGGGAGTGTGTCTGTGCTTAATTTTAGCTTGGAATGCAGCTCGCCTCCATTGTTTGAGAATTATTGAGAATGGAATGAGATACCAGAGATAAATGAATGATGGATGCATTTATAGGTCACACTGGCAGAGAAATGGACCTTTGTAGATGGGCAAGGTAAAGAAATGAGGTCATCAGGAATGTATGTTTAAAGTCCCAATATCATTGTAACACCTCATATAGGGAGAATGCCCCAGTGCTGGAGGCTCAGATCATGGCCTGTGTCTGTCTCTTGTGGAGTCTCAAGTCCCTAGTGACCATCCCTTATGTAGTACTGCCAGAGGTCGGGAGTTACTCGCGTGTTCTGGGGGCTGCAACCTGAATGTTTGAGGAAGGCATCTTACAGGAACCGCCAGTCACATCTGTGTTTTTGGCCACCTCACAGTTTGGAGCAAAGCCATTTTAAATGTATACATATTAATATGCAAAGGTTGTGCACCCTTTTACCAGAAAACAATGGCCTTGCCGTCTCATCGCTGGCTGGGGGCCAGGGTGACATTCTGCCGCCCAGATAGACCGATATAATCCGCGTGCCATGTGGCTCGATGTGGGTTTTTAAGCAGGTGTCGATAGCAGGGATTGTGCATGCCTGACTGTGCCGCAAGCGTCCCCAGATAGCTCCTGCCCTGCAAGTCACTATGACAGGAGTGTCCCCAGATAGCCTATGCCTTGCGCGCCTGCTCCTGGTTTCAGGTTTGCCTGCAGGGTAGGCTTCGACACCATCTTGTTGGAATTCCGCAGAGACGCACGCAACTAGCGGTGCAGGTCAGGCAAGGGATAAGGTTACATACCGCATGAGTCACCGCCGCAGGTCAGGTGACTGTTTCATGTCTTGACCTCCGAGATCTGCCTCGATCAAATATTTGTGTTAAAAGAGCAAGTGCTCCCCCGATTGTTGTTCTTCCTGTGCTTAGCTGGCAGATTTTTTTCCTTGGAAACATCTGGATGTCCTTAGTGGAGCATTGAGGATTTTGCTCCCGGCCCTGCAGCCGGGCCCCTCGCTAGCACCTGAAGCTGGCAGCCTTGGGGTTAAAAGCGTACATTCTTAGCTGTGGGACTACCTGCTGGCCCGGCATGATATTAAGACGGTCGTAGAGAAGAAGAGGGACACCCCCCCCGAAAGGTTTGAAGGAAGCAGACGTCCCTGGTGGAGCTGCATAATGGAGTGCAGATGGACTCCCTCCTCTTCTAAGACGTTACAGACGGTAATGCTGATCCAGGAGGTTTCATAATGCTCTTCTGGGTGCTCCTGATGGGCCCCCACATTGATTGAGCTGGGTGTGTTTTGCTGGGGGCTCATTAGGTTTACAAAGGAGGGTAGTGTCAGCGCGATTCTGCTCTGTAGCCTTCTGACATTATGCCCTCCTCCCTCTTTCAAGGGCTCGGTCGGATCGATCCCTGCACACAGCTTTCACAGCGCATTTCTTGGTATAAATGATGCTAAATCCTGTTTGCTAAGGTGTCTCTTTCTTTTGAAAGCTGCCCCGTTTCAGAGGATTTAAGGTCATGTGACACCCATTTGGGTATTTCAATAGCCTCTAATTTTCAGCATTAGAACAAAGTACATCATTACAATCTGCATTTGTGTTTTTCTTGACTACTTTTAAATGAACCAGTGGGGAAAAAAAACCTGTGATTCAGCGTTTTCAGTCGCTGGATCGTGCATCAAACATTTCTTTGCAGTGAGAGCACCTCAATTATTTAAAGACCATGAGTGTGTTGTGCTTGCATTTTCTGGACTGGTATCATGGCATTTTCTTTTCAGATACCTTTTTTGCTGTTGTGACAAGATGGACTTAGCCAGCATGACATATCGGAGTGTGCAATGGGCATTGGCCTGATTGATGGTAATGCTCCAGGAAGTAAACATAGCAGACCGGCAGCTTTTAGGGGAAATGGCGTTCTCAGCCTGCTAGGTGCTGCTTTCACAGGAATAATGGAACTAAAGATTTAGCGCAGTGGGCGAACGGAACTTAACAATAGCGTCTCATTCTGGAGTCCCAAGAGAAAAGTCCTTGAGGTGAAAAGCCTCTCTCCTTCCCTCTATAACTGTGACTTTTATTTTTTATTTTTATTCTTGTGCATATGTGAAATATGTCTCTCAATTGTAAAGGTCAGCTGAGCACGTGAACATAAGGTAGTGATCAGTATTGCATGCTTCGTACAGGGATCTGCAGGCTTCGATTCACCGTTTGCAGATGGCATGAGGCGCACGTAGAACCCCCACGTATTTTTAAATCGTTCACGTTTCCCCTCGTGTCGGCATGTATCTCAAGGTCAAGGTTCTATTCCATCTGGTAAAATTCATCAGAATGTAACATCTAATTAAATTCGCTATTTTTCTTGAAGAAATTCCAACTATAAAGGTTAAAAAAGGTGGAGAAAAGTTCAGTTTAACATGGGATGTTTTCTTAAACACATTTGCTTACATTGCTTCTTACCTGGCTTACCGGTGCTGTCTGACATTGACCACCACGCCACCTGCTGGTTGTACATCTTTTTCTTTAACTTCTCTTTCTTTGGGTAGAGTTAGAGAGTGTCTGGTTTTACTCTTTGATGGCTTCGTATTTGTTGATTAAATGGTTTAGCACCGTTGGCTTTGTCCCGAAAGACAGCAGCCAAACGTTTTCTGGAAAAGTCTCCTTTGTGAGACTGAAAGGTTGTGCAGATCATACCGACAATAAAGTTTGTCAGAGCACCTCTGGGGAAAAAAGGGGCGCTGTTTTGGGGGAAGGAAGTGTTTGTCTTTGCACCTCCGGACTTACGTTTTAGAGCCCAGTCAGCTGAGCTGGGATTCCTAAAAAAAAAAACAGGCCGGCAGACTGGCATTGGAACATTCTGCTTGGAATCTGGAGGGACATGGTGTCCAGTCACACTGGCTGCCAGGGTGGCAGGGCCTTTATGTGTCACAGGGCTTGTCAAATCTTGGGCTGAGCCAGTAAAAGTAACAGTTCAATATCACAATCACACGTTGTTGTTTTGATGTGTTTATGTGCGGTGAGACGAGGTGAAAATGCCAGACAGCAGAGGTTTATCTGAGTCAGCCTGTCCTCTGTGCTTGTCAGGAGGCGTATTGTTTTTGATATTTTTATGAATGTACTTTTGATAACTTTAAAAATATAGTGATTTGCTCAGTGTTCTGTCATGCAGCTCACAGCAAGAATATGTGTTTGCGGTTGAGGGGTGTCGCTTTACGGCGGTCAGAAACATTCCTGTGTGCTGTAACGATGAAAGCACAATCGCGGAGCACATAAATGATGACACTCTGCCTCCCCATGTCCCTGCACATCTGACAATAAGGGAATTCATTTTCAGTTGATCTTTAGGCGCCTTTTTGTTTTAGGACGGTGTTGTGTTACTCAGTGGGTTGAGCATCTGTGCCTGTGAGCAGAAGGATGCTGGTTTGAATCCTGTGCTCAGCAGGATAGCCACATCTCCGTCGGGCCCTTGAGCCAGGCCCTTAACCCCCCCAAAAATGCTGGATGAATGGCTGACCCTACACGCGGACCCCAAGTGCGGTGGTGTAAGTGATACGAAAAGGGCGTACCTGTGCACCTGTAACAATGGCATATAGACCTTCACTTAATTTCGTTTTTGGTGGTTTGAATAACAGATGGTTTGCAGCATCTCAGACCATCCCAGAGACTGTGCTGTTCCACTCTTCCCTGAAAAGAGCCCCATTAGTGGACAGGCTGGCCCCCCTTCGTCCGCCCGCACACACCCGCTGATCACTCCCGGGGGTCCCCCTGCCATGATTCTAACCAGCTCGCCTCACTTAGTGACCGCCTCTCACTCCCGGAGTTTCCTGTAGTTGGAGGTGTTGCTGGCAAACAAAAAAAAAAAAAAAAACCTGACTGGATGGGGGGGGGGTGTTCAGGAATTACACGCTGGATGACATCATGACATCATCAATGAAGCATTTGACATTTACCACATTGATGTGCAGAAAGACTCGATAATCTGGATGTTTAGTTCCTGCCAACATCAACAATGCGTGGCACTGCGGCATGGAATATGAATGTCAAATCTGAATACGAATGTGGTCCTAGCCGTACGCTTATGGCCGTGCTGAGCGGATGGCTCTCGATGGCTCGTGCAGGATTGTGGGGCTGAATGTGTTTTTTTTTTTTTTTTTTTTTTTTTTCTTTTTTTTTGTGGTTTCCTCGATTTATGGCGGCTGCCCCGTCTCGAGGAGCTCAGAGCCCTTGGTTACGGGTTTGGCGGTCCAGGCCGTAAGCGGACACATCTGTGCCTGTAGCGGCTCCTGAAACTGATATTGATTCACCGAAGACGGAATTGTTCAGGAATAATGGCTGACCCGCCCGCTTTTCTCCTTTAGGGTTTATACTTTCCTGGGGGGGAAAGTGGAACCTTGTGAAAGCCTGATAAAGGCAGCAGGCTGGAGGGTCGGCGTTTCACGCGGCGCAGATCGCGCCATCTGGCTGGAACATACTCGCTGCAGTGGAGCCGCAGCACAGCCGGGTGCAGGCTGCCCCCCTGCCCACCCGCATCTGCGCCGTCCTGCCGCTTGGTTTACCGGCTGCTGACCTCGCCGAAACGTAAAAGCTCGCTTCTTTTTTAAAATTGAACTTAAGCACGTCGTTTGTCCCGAGCATGCTTACTTAATCATAGTTTTGGGGTCTTCTCAGAACAGAGCAGCAGCAAATAACGTGACGGTTTATGCAGATTAGGAGATTAAAGCCAGTGGTCATGGATTTTATAATAATTCATATTTTGCTGCACAAATTATTATGGTTTCTGTGATGCTTCATTTGCAGGCTTTGGGTCGAGTGCGGGGCCTGGACTCCCCCATCTCCTGTATGATTTGTTCTGTGGTGGTGTTGGTGTGTGGTGGGGATGGGTACCTTTCTGATTATTGCTGGAAGACAGACATTGGATTTAAAATGTCTTCCCTACACCGGGAATACCACGGATAAGCAGCCAGAGCACAGACAGGAGGGCCGGGAATATTTGTGCATAATGCTGAGGGCATTCTAATAACAGCCTTCTGCATATGTGTGTTTAATGTTCTATTAAATTCACATATCTAAGGGGAAAAACATGAGCTAGTCTCATCAGTTAGGGGGCACTTTGGGGGTGGGGGGCAGGGGTGCTGTGTTGAGACTGGACTTGCATTTGATCTGGAAACTATCACCTCCCTTCACTCCCTGGGGTAATCATAGCTTTGGGTATGTAGGGACCCACTGACTCCATCCAGCACGTCCTTTGCATACCTCACCACGCCGCCATGAAGAGTCCCCATTCAACAGCAGGGGGGTCACACTGGCGCTAGGCCCCCTTTACCATCTTCAGGTGGCGCATTCATTGACGGAGCTGCTCATGAGGGCCTCAGGGCAGGCTGGTGGGATTAGGCAGGAGGTATCAGCTGCAATGACACTTTCTGTAAAGTCAGGAATGCACTTTCTGATACCAGCCCAGCACTTTGCCACATGCAAATGTTCCGGAGCAGAACATTTAGCAAAACACAGAATGGGGACGAGGGCCTTTTAAGTGCATCAAATAGCCAAAGCCTCTCCGATACAAAGAGACAAGCTCATCACACACCCAGGAAAGCCCCTCCTCTGGGCCTCCCCATCTCCCCTCCACTGCACTGACCTCCTAAATAGACCAAGACTCACCATGGTCATCTGGCTTTTATTAATGTGGTTCCTTGTAGGCCCAGGGTGGGGGGGTCCTGTGTTGCCCTGGTCACCGTCTTCTGTGCCCTGCCTTTTGCATGGGGGCCCACTGATCGGCTCCTCGGCAGGCTTTCAACAGAGCACCCATTGTGGAGATCTGTATGTATTTATATTTTACCATGTAAATAGAGTTGCTCGCTTTGTGATTTCATTTCTTAACCTTTTAATCTGTGTCAGCTGCACATTTATCCTGCTGCACCATGTGTGAGGGAGTTTAAACAATTCCTGCTTTGTAAGCGTGATGAGTCTAGCACCCTCTAGCTGAGTCTCGCCGGTTGGCCTCTGCGAGCGTTGGCCTGATTTTTCCCGTGACCGAACCGCCGGTATGGCATGTGCTAGCCGGCTCTCCCACCAGGCGCGTGGTTCATGCTCCGTGCCCGTGAACATGGGGTTCGGCGAGACATTCCACCCGGATGGCCGTGTCGTGGCGGGTCGACGTGTAGCCGTGCTGATGCAGGCGTTCGTTCTCCGAATCGGCCGACTGGGCCAACTTGGCGCCTGGCTGCCTGTGGCTCCTTGGCGGCCAGGACAGGGACAAGCTCGCTCAAGCAGATTTTAGCGGGTATTGCGGTCATTTAGGAGAGGGGAATGCCGCCAAGGCTGGCCGGTAAAGCTGTGGATGGTGACGGACTTTGTATTAACACTCGTATTTAAATTTAAATAAAATTCATTCACCTGCTTTTAACTGCTTATCTCAGTCTGCGTCTTGGGGGGGGTGGGGCCTGTTGGAGGACATTCAGGATGGGAGGAGCCCAGGTAACTGAACTGGGGCGAACCTGCACCCCCTGCAGCTCAGAGAACAGAGAATGTGAGTGCGCAGTGCTACACGCTAAGCCCGTAAATTTACATGTGCGTATGGATCTCGTTTCCCCATTTAAAAATCACCTTTTTGACCAGCTGGACCCCATCATGGCTGAAGCCCCCATAGGCTGTTCTGTGACCTTGGAGCAGCCTTTGATATGCCAGTGCTTCACTAAGTGCTCCTGACTGGACACCGGGTTAAAAATACCCTCCAAGGGCGCACACATACGAACATGCCTTCGGAGCCTGGCGTGCAGGCCTGTGCCTGACAGATGGCACAGGCTTTACCTGAAGGGTGCTGTACCTCACTCCCACATAAGTAGACGGCTCTGTAAGTGCTGGAGCTGCTCATCACTTATAATCTGCACGTAATTCTTCATCCATAAATATCGCCCTCGATGTGACTCCCAGCCTGCTTCGTTCAGATGTCGTCCAATGTTGTTCTGCTCCAGTCAGCCTCAAACATTTGTTTGGCTTTAACGTTCAAGTATTTAACTAGAGATGCATAATATATCAGTTAAGATATCTGTACCGGTCCAATGTGTCATTCTTGGATGGAATTGCTGGCCAATAATTAAACTTCATTAGCATTCAGAGTCAGCAGCATCAGAGCTAAAGACATAACTACTGAAATAACGGAGCTGATCGCACTGGACAGTCGGCCATCTTCCACAGTGGAGGACGGGGGATTTTGTCGGCTCGTTCTGCACTGAGAACCTCGCTACAGTCTCCCAAGTCGACGCTGTTTAGCTGACGTCTCACTGCCTGCGTTATACGATGTGGTCGCTACACACATTCACCTGTGCTTAAGCAGTAACATCACTGCCATCAGTGTCTCTGCAGATCGGTTATCGGTAATATTAGACAACAATATATTGGTATTGGTTAAAATTTCTACATCAGTGCTCCCCTGGAGTGAGCATGTAGCTCCTGACGTCGCAATGCGCGCTGGCCGGTGTATGGCCCGTTATCTGTCCCGAGTGTGGAAATGCAGGACACGTGTCCCCCGCATGAAGGCCACGCGCTCAGCTGGGGAGGCCGGCCTGTAAGCCGGAGTAGTTCAGGCTCTTACACAGGGGTAAAAATCTCTGCCAGTTTAATGTGTATGGGAGACTCATCCTAAATGTCATTAATTAAAGGGATGTTGGAGCCTTTGTCCCTTTAAGAGGCCTCTTTCACCTTTTTGATCTGCAGAGCCATTTTGCTTCCAAATGAGCCTGACCTCAGGAAAGCCGCCCCGTGCTCCGACCACCTGGCTATAGCCTCTCTCCCCTGCAAGGCTGTTACCGCCAGGTGGTCTGCACTGAGCCGGACGCGGGTACCTGCGGGAGCTGGCCGTGTGGGGGCATGACAGTGATGGATAGTGACTCCATGTGGCATGTTCTGTCTGCTTTATGGTATGAAGGACGTGCCAGGTGGCAATACCCGCACAGCCTCCCGTTTCCCGTGTTGTGGCCTGACCAAGCTGCGTCTTGGCACCACCGCTGAGATGCCTGGTACGTGGGTCAGTGTGCCCCTCCTCCCAACAGTAGGTATTTGTGACGGTTGCTACATTCTTTTCCGGATTTTCATTGTTTGTGGTAAAGAAACTGGTCAGCTTAGGCTAATGTTCTGTGAGAGACTTCCTATCGCTAATTATGTTTGTTTCCCGTGGAACCGCTGGGATAAGATCACTTCATGGTTGTGTGTAATGTTCACGTTAGCTAGTCAGCAGAATCAGAAGATCAGAGCTAGTTAGCTGGTTAGCAGAACATGCTGCTTCAGCATCTCCTAAACCCTGGTATGCATTGATTTAGCAAAGTGACTGTTAGTGGCCAACGGGGGGCGGCCTCAGGGCCCCCGTGTGAATTGAATGTGGGTAAACACTAAACACCGCTATTGGTCGCCCCGGGGGCCCAAAGTGGGCCCCAGTCTTCTTCTATATGGCATTGATCAGCCTGTTTTCTGGCCCCTCCAGCTAAGACATCATCCTTGTTGAGCCTAAGAGCTCAGCTTGGGGAAAGCTAATGACTGTGTAAACAAGGGCTGAAGCGGTCATGTGAAAGCACTCTTTCCAAGGGTAAAGAGTCTGTGCAGTGCTCTAGGACATGTTTAGCTTGTGGGAACCTTACTGGACAGGGCTGGTTCATTAAAGCTTTACCATTTTAAATGATGCTTTTATATGCACATGGACTCCGTAAACGGAAAAGCATGTTAATGTGGTCCCGTTACCACTAACCCACGTCTGTGTGTGTCGTTTTTAATTGTAGCTGGCATTAAAATTTTTCCTGTTTATTTTTCTTGTTTGTGCACCAATAGAGCAGGGGGAAGACTGCAGCCCTCAGAGGAGCTGGGTTCCTCCGCAGGTCCTCACACCTCCTTCTTCATCCGGTTGCCCCATTAAAGTACAAGTTTGTGTCCCATCATGTACCCCCCCCCCCCACCCTGTAACTCTTGAAGTCATGGGCGGGACTCTGCCACCTGCAGGTGCTCGTTGGGAACTGATGCTTTAGGACTGAACTTGACTGATGGAAATGCCCCGTCCAAAACGGTCACTTAAGTGAAACCCACTTGCTTTTTGTTTAGAAATGGGTTATTGGTAAACTGTACAAGTCCACACTGAGACATATTAACAAATCAGTCTATCAAGCAATTGTGGGTGGAGTCAAAAATGTGGCTCCTCCTCCATGCCTTTCATTTCACATAAACGCAGAAAAAGCCTCAAGCGGAGGCCTTGCAAGCTAACTATATTTCTTGAGACCTCTAATTTCCCTGGCTGTAATATGCTGGCTGCATTTAGACGAGCGCACAGCCGCTAGTTTGACTCGGGTGTACGACTGTGATCTTTTCATTTTCTCTTGCTGACTCGTACATTGAAATGGCTCTAAGAGCGTTTGGGTGAGGGGTCTTTGCGTTACTTACTTAGCAGAGACTTGTATCCAAAGTGACGTACATTTGAAAAAGCAGGGTCGGCCAGTTCCCGGTGCAATTGGGGGCTAAGGGCTATGCTCAGGGGCCCAGTGGTGACATTACTCTGCTGATGCTGAGATTTGAACCAGTGACCTTCTGGGTTATCACAGCACAGGCCTGTCAGTGTAGGGTTGCAACTGACTCTGACTTTCTTGCAGGCAGCCCCAGTGGCTCCTGCCCTTGTGAGACCCTGTCCGGCCTGCTGGCTCTGCCCAGATCTGTCAGATGTTCATGCCATGTGGGGGTACTGGATTCCTCGTGGCGCTCGAGCGGTCGTCATTCTGTCTACGCTCTCCTCTCCACCGCCAGTGCCGGGAATATGCTCCGATTTTGAGCCAACCTCTCCCCGGAGCCCGCCATGAATCCAAGGAAGGAATGGGTTTGCGTCATCACCCGGTAGTGGTATTTTTCGAATCCTCTGTATTCTTTGAAACCCCTGTCGCCAGTACCGCCGTCCCTTGTCGGATGAGTTGAATCGCAGACGCGGTGCCGTTAGAGTAGCCCCCACTTTTCACGGGATGTGTGAGACCCAAAAGTATGAGGGTCCCTCACATTCCTTCCATGCTGAACGCAGAGCTGCTCCCACTTTGGGGTGGGGGGGGGGTTGCGGGGTACTTCTGATTTACGTAATGTTGTCAGCGTCAGGCCAAGTCTGTGGCTGGAAAGTTGCTGCTGCCAAGACCCTCGTTTAGGGCTGCCTCTATGAACGTGGAATGGATCTGTGAGACACCTAGTGGTCCCTTGTGGGAGGTGCCAGTCACCAAAGAACATCCATCACTGTTGGCCTTAGTTAAGGCAAGAACGTTCATCACTCATGGTAACAGACATGAGAGCATTCCAGGTCAGCCAGTCTTCTCCGTATGGAAGTACTCAGCCAGTACTATTAAAGTCACCGTCTTCGGCATCTTCAGCTGTGTGATCCACGGCTCACACACTGACAGGAAATTTCTTTCAATCTTGTTGGTCATGCTGCGAAAAAACTGTGATGTATAAAATATAAATATATAAGACATTTAAACGTGACATACACAAAATACATTTACAAATGTGGGTATGCAAATGGGAAGTGAAATCGATTGACACTACGCTGTGAACCAATCCGCCTTGTCCGATTTTCCAGGACGGTCTGTGCAGCTGTAGCTGGACCCCGTTTGCTCTTCAGTGAATCCCTCCGGCTCGTTAACGAGCCCTGCCCCTAGCTGTTGGATGGGTTCGCACTGGCATCCCGAACCCTCTTAGCCGTCATATCGTGTCGGTGTAACTGCCGTGCTGCCAGGTCGGGGTTCAAGCAGAGCTTGCGGCTAGCGGCCTGCTGTGCCTGTGAATCGGTGTCGTTCAGCTGGAAGTACTAAATGCTGACAGCAGGAGGCAATGCAGGACAGAGTATGCAGTACTGAACAACGCTGTAGGTGGGATAATGAGACGGCGTGGTTTTTTAATGTGTTTGGGGAGCTCTGTGTATCCCGCGCATATTAGAAAGCTGTGTGGGCTGATAGCATTGGGTCACATGCGGGGCCCCGTGTGCCTCATTCAGAAGCTGCAGTTCACCTGTGTGGTTCAAGTGAATGATGATACCAAGGCTTAGAAAATAATTGAAAAAGAAGAATTCTTTTCCCTGGTTCAGTCTTCTCTCATTCACTTTGAACATCTGTTTAATGTGCACCAGTCAGTGGCAGAGGAAGATGGGGAGGGAGTTTACACATAACCACGTTTCTGCATTAAAGCCAGCCGCCTGACCTGCTATAGCCACGCCCAAACGGCCTGGGTTGAGTACTAATCCGTGCCGCAGTTCTCCTGCTCCGTGCCAGCAACAGACCGGCTGCGCCCTGCCGCTGTGTGGCCTGACTGCGGACAGCTCCCTCATTCGGCGCGGAGAAAACATGGCGATCTGAACCTTTCGTTTGGTCTGAAAGTGACACACACATCACCTTCATTTCTGTAAAGAGAGACTCCTATGTAAGAGGGTCACAGTGAAAAAGTATTTTAGTAGTGTTATAAAAAGCTTATGTGACTTTATATCTGCTCTCGCATGTTTCCTCAGAGTGTTCTTGGAGTAAAGCATGCCTCTGTTCCCACAGAGCGTTGCTGGGGATGCGGAGGCTCGAGGGTGGGTCATCAGAGCCAGCAGGCATCTACTCTGAAGTTAGACTTAGCAGTGGGCAACCTGACGATTTCATATTGCGATCAATGAAACGTCTCCAAACTTCATATAAAACTTTGATGACTTCCCACAATGTGGATAGTAGACATCCAGGCGTAGACTGTCTGAATCATATCATGTGTCTATCACGGGGTTACTTTCATGTGTGACGTGAAAAAGCTGTGAGCTATGGGCTTGGCGGACGAGGAGCTGGTGCCAAAAAGGACTCAACGTCAGTCCTGAATACATGAAGAATCTGTTATTTAATGGTTGATATCTATTGACTGGTTATTGCAACTTTGTTTAATATTGTATGAGTCTGAATATCCTTGACGATGCTTTTCAGAATTGTTAAGGGAGACCGCAGTTCAGAATGTGGATCACGATTGTGTGTTAGAAAGATTGTGACGTGATTTTTTGGAAAGGTCGCCCACCCCTAGTCAGACCCACGTTCGTCCGCAGAGACCCTCTCCATAATCTGCCAGAGGATGCCCTCTGTCCCCGGCTGTGTTCGGCAGATTTCCTCTGGCGGCCCCAGCGTAGACACCAGTAACTCCCGCAGCATTTGCCACTATGCTTTTGATCTGAAATCTTCTCCTAGCTCGGCTTCTTCTCTTCTGAGTTTATTGCCTGTTTGTGGAGTTGCTTCGCAATGATACATGTGGGCTTAAATGTGGGCTTGCAGGGAACTGGGAGGGAGGAAAAATGTGGACCGTCTGGGGGTCCCCGAGGACCGGTTTGGGAAGCAGTGGTTTAGACTATAGAAAATGTCATTTTGGCCATAAGATGTCTTCTAAGCAGTCTTTGCTGTTTTTCAGGACTTGGAAGTTGTGTATTCATATCTCCATGGAATGGAGGCTCTGTCCAACCTGCGGGAGCACCAGCTGAGGTAAGGGCCGAGCCTGCTGGCCGGTGTGGCCATTTTAATTTATCGCTGTCGGCTTTGCTTGTCCATGTATTGGTTCCGCTTTATTCACTGACTCGCTGACTAAGGATTTTCTGCCGTCGTGCCAAGTGACAGCGAAGAGCTGGCATAGATTGGTTTTCTCGTCAAATCAGGAACCCAACCTGTCCCTGAGCTGGGCACTTGTTTTTTCTTCATAATGTCAAACTCTGATCGGAATATCTTAATTGTTATAACATTGATTTAGTGCTCAAAGGGAAGCGGAAGTAAAATGCCAAAACCAAACCATGAGCAGAGCCAACGTGGATGTTCAGATGATAATTTAATAGCTAACATCTCTAAATTCTGCTCATTGGGCACAATCCATCCCAAAAGCAGGAGATCTAGGTATAGAAGCATGGAATGTTATGGGCTGCAAGTGAAGCATTTCCTGTTCTGGAGCAATGACTTTGAAGTTCCACTGGCTGAAACTTGTGTGCTTAACACGTAAATGGGCTCATACAGACCCTTTGTGCTGAGGACGTTTGCCCAGCCTGGGTGGTTCTGTGTGCAGAACCGTGACCAGAAGATGGCAAGGATGAGGGAACCCTTGGCAGAATGTTCTGGCGTGAGATGTGGGCGGGAGCTGTGATTGGTTCACCACTCTTCCCCACCATGCTGTTATCACCCACTTCAGGATAATGGCCTCTGGCACCATGATGTCCCGTAAAACGTGGAATTAGGTGACTGTCGCCGCTCTGCTCCGACTGTCAGAGATTTCTCTGGGCAGTGTGCACAGACGTGTCCTGAAATTACCGAATACCACAGTGCTGGCCCGAGGGTGCCAGCACAGAAAACCAGGGCCATGGAGAGGCGGTGTGTTGCCATAGTGATGGCAATCCTCACCCTAGGGCATTCCCGCAAGGCCACAGAAACTCGCGGCGCACGGGTCGCGGCATCTCGGACGATCACCCAGGCACAGGCTGAGCTCACCACGGGAGGTGCCCACATCAGCGGTATCTGCACCCCGAACGGATTGAAGACCTTTCTTAGGCACTGACACTGACCCCCAGGGGGCACCAAAGAGCTTTGGTTCTGGCAGTGGCATGCATGGGGCTGTAGAGGGAGTGGTTCCCCTCAAACCAGGCGAAGCTGAACTGTGATCAGTTGCTGTCGCCCTCACTGGGAAAACGTTGAGAAAGTTACTGTAATTACGTGTGGGAACGCCCCACAGTGACTCTGCCCCGTCCCTGAGGTAGTCACACAGCCGGCACTGCTTTGTCGACTGTTTGTTCTGCAGCAGTTCCCAGCGCGCCACATGAGGCCGCATATGGATCACAGTCTAGGAAGGCATGGGATCACATGACCTCTGGGTCCGAAACATTCCCACGTTTCACCTTTCGGAGACCTTACTTTCCACTCGATTATGTAAGAATCTCGCCTGAGGGACAGTGGCAGCTCCAGACACACCATCCTGCGAAGCTCAGTCCGTAAGCCACAGCTGTCCGTCTATTCTGATGCTTGCTCTCTGCTTGATTATTTTTAATAGTATGCGATTTTGGTTTGTTTACCATTTCAGTGACCTTGTTGAAACAGGAACAGCTGAAATTATGCACAACAGCAACTGAAACTGATTTCCAGTTAATAGGTCTTGCCGAATTCTAATAAGAAAACGGCTGAAGAATAAGCTGTGTTTCTTTGAGCGGTCACCTCCTAATCTCCTATAGCTCTTGTATCAGTTTAAATGAGCTCCCTATAGCCGCTTTGTTTTGCTGCCTGCGTCCTGTGCTGGATCTTCTCTAACGCAGCCTGTTATTCCTCCATAGGCTTATGTGTCAGACGGTGCGCTACGAGAGACACGAAGCCAATGAGCTCCTGTACTAGTAAGTATTTAACTGGACTTCTTCATCCGTCACCCATCTGTCACCTGTAACTGTGGCGCTGATGTGTCTGCAGTCCAGCCTTGACTAAAACGTGCAGGAAGTCGCCCGCTTTGCAGAAATCTACACTCATGTTCATTAGATAGCTGTGCATCTTCAGATCTTCCCCCCAACACTTACCATATGCTGTCTCACTGAAGCCAGAATGACCTGAAACATCGCATAGCAATGATGAAATCGGTGCTGTTGGCAGGTATTTGCATAGCGGATTAACCCGTGTAAGGATGATTCTTACTGCTGGTCTTTGAAGTGGAGACGTGTGCAGGGCTCACGTGCCTGCTCTTAAATCCTTTGCGTGTCTGAGAGAGAGAGAGAGAGAGAGAGAGACTGAATATTCAATCGCGATATCTCTGATTCACAGCTGAACCAGGCATGATTGATTTGTGGACGGTGCACTTTAGCTTTCCGTGTTTATCCTCTGCCCAGCCCTCATTGCTGTTTTTCCCAGTGTGAAGTGTCATCGTGTGCTTGTGGAAAAGGATTAGATATTAGCTTGTGTTGCAGTGTTCAGCTGTTCTCGCGTACAGCTCTGTCCCAGTGCGTGTTAAACGTTTGCTAATCAGTGGGACCCTGCTTTGAAAGTGTCTCTTTCGATGTGCCCTTGTTATGACCAACCTCAACCCCACCCCACGCTTCCTGGACCAACTGACCCCCTCCAGTCCTGCCTTTGTTCTGCCCGAGACGTCCCATTATTGGCGCTGGAGCCTGTTTGAATGGGGTGGACTGGGGGTAGTGATGTCAGTTTCACACCCCCATTGTACTTGAATTGATCGGTCTGCTGATTAATCTTTTTTGTTGTCAGAGAAGCTGGAGATGATTTTATTTTACTATCCCTAGCAGTGGAAAGGGTCCATGAGCTCAGCCGAAAGGACGGACCAATGAGAAGGGCTTTTAGTATGCCCCGCCTTATGATTGACAGCTGGTCTCACCATTTGTCACAGCTGGTCATAAATGATACATGAGCTTCAGCTGCTGAATAGCTGCAGGGTAAAAGGGCTCGTATGTAATAAGGCATGCATGTTTATAGGCGGGCCCGTTCTGCGATTTACTTTTATGTTGGGAGTTTTGACAGTTACTGGAATTTGTAAACAAAATCACGCTGGTCTCTGTCCCCGCGGTATTTTGTTTAGTGCTGCCTAACAATAGCACAGGTCGTTTAGCCGCTCTTTATGTTCAGAGCAATTAAGCCCGTTAGTGCTGATAATGGACCGCCTGCCTTCTCTTTGTCCTTCCTGTAACGTGCATTATATGCAAATGCCTGACTGACTGGGGCCTGGTGAGACTCTGTCGATCTGCTTTAACTGCCGCAACAAAAGGAATGCGGACGGGGGGCCATTCCTGCAGATCCCACCCCCCAAAACAAAATGAGACAGCTCTCCTCCCTGACAGCCCTGGGCCAAAATGAGAGCGCCCCTGCTGCCCTCCCCTGTGCTGCTCTGAGTCTGTGCAGCGGGGACCTGTAATTTCTGGTTGTGTTTGTTAGAACGTACTGGAAGCAGTGTTGTTGGAGACACTTCTGTGAACGAAACTCATAAGATTAGCACAGCCCATGCTTGTGACCAGAAGGCTACTGGTTCAAATCTTATGCCTGGCAATGGGATCAAATTGCTGTTAGGCCCTTGAGCGAGGCCTTTAACCCCAGAAGTGTAGTGCTGGGTTAATGGCTGAGCCCGAGCTTCACGAGCAAAAAAAGCCAAAATGAGAAAAGCCCTGCGTACCTATGCAAATGGAAAAAACAAAGTAATGTCATTGCTCCGTATTACACAGGGCGTTTGGTCTCTCTCGACCTCCAGCTCAGATTTATGTTGGGAGTTAAATAATACATCATCTGCTCAACATATTTGTGTGGGAGTGCCTCTTAACCGGTTCTCTGCGTGGGGGACACTGTGCACGGGGAAGCCCCATGGCGAGGGCTGCCCGGCCGTCCCATCTGCCCCCAAACTGCCTGCTCAGCTCTGAATCCTGACTGGGATTTAGGGGCTTTTAGGCACTGAGATGGCGTTGAGCGGCCTGTGGGAGTGGTATCTGCTTCTGCACGGCTGCCTATGTGCCCCTGCAGCACTGGCAGTTTCCATCTGGGGGCTGGAAGGCGTTTCCGTTTACAGTGGCGTACCGGTGTAACTCGCTGCCACCAGTCTGATGATGGATGTCTTATGGAGACACCTGGAGGTGATTCAGCCATTACCGAAGTCACCCAGGATCTTTGCTGATTCCACCTTTTTTAGTCTTTAATTGGTCTCCCTGCATTATTTATGTGGTCGGGTGCCACCCTGTTATTCTTTAGCTCTATGTCTGGGCCGGTTTCTGTACTTCTGTCTCTCTGTGTCCGTATACACCTGCTCTCTGTGATTCGAGGGTAATGCGTTTTGGGAAGTGTCTGTTAGGGCCAGGCAGGAGGCCGGCTGGTTATTCTCTGCGACGGCGAGGTGGGGGAACCCACAGCGTTCCTGGCGCATGCAGGACGGCAGTGGGAATGCTGCGGGACGCGGAAGAAATGCTGATGGGTTACCTGTGCACTTAACACCTGTGTTTTTGGGTGGCTGTAGTGTGATACTCCTCACAGGAGCAGGGAGCTCCATAATGCGGCCCGGCTATGCCCAGCACACCCAGGGAGGGGCGTGAGGGAGGGAGACAGAGTGAGAGCAGCTGGGAGCAGGGGTGTGTTGCTGGAGAGTTTACCAGACTTTTTTTTTTTGGTGACTATGCGACACTGCCTGTGATGTGTGTTGGAATTGACCTGTAATGAACCTCGCGTCCTTGCTAGTGTTTTTCTGGAGAATGATCGTGTCATCTCAACAGATCGGTTGGTATCTGACCCCGTTTGTAGGGAAAAATGAAGAAGTCATTTTTGTCATCGTGAGAGGCAGCCCTGACAGTGCTTGAACCAGGGTCTGCCACCTCCAGACACTTCAGGGCGCATTTCACACCACTCTCTGGCATGACACTGTCAGGTGGCAGATTAAACAGGACACTTTTATGGAAAACCTTTGTCAGGTTACATCATTCCCATCTATGAGCATCTGATAGCTGGGGAGATGCTAGCTGGGGTCGTGTGTCGCGGGGTACCAATGTGCAAATTTTGGCCACTGCCATTAGCCGATGCATTTTTGTCCGGCAATTACCAATAACCAGCTCCACAGATCTGGGGCAATGCTGATGTTAATGATGTTACTTATTAAGATCCTGTAAATGTGTGTAATGACCACATCATATAATGCAGGCAGTGAGACACCATCAAAGCAGTGCCAACTTGGGAGACTATAGCAAGGTTCTAAGTGGTGATTGAGTCATCAAAATCTATTATTTGAGTAGTTATGTCTTTAACTGTGGTGCTGCTGATTCTGAGTATTGACGTAAGTCTAAATATTAGCCAGCAGTATCAACGTATTGGATCAATCTTGATTTTTGGTCTTTATTTTTAACAAACATTAGTTGATACCAATATGTTAACCAACATATCATGCATCCCTAGTCTTGTGCAGTGTAATCTCACTGCAGGCAGTTGCAGGAGTACAAAAACTGGTTCTCGTTGGTTCTCGCTCTCGCTGGTCCTCGCTCTCGCTGGTCCTCGCTGGTCCTCGCTCTCGCTGGTCCTCGCTGGTTCTCGCTCTCGCTGGTCCTCGCTGGTTCTCGCTCTCGCTGGTCCTCGCTGGTTCTCGCTCTCGCTGGTCCTCGCTGGT
>JAAGVU020000015.1:4320249-4350283 GCA_011763525.2 Mormyrus iriodes | reverse complement strand
GGGGGGGGGGGGGGGGGGGGGGGGGGGTGGGTCACTGCATGCATCAGGAAGTGGGGGCCGTTAGCAGGAATGCTGCCTGCATTCCTCTCCAGGCAGAGAGACAGAGTGCAGCACAGGGAGACAGGCACGGGAGTGCTGGACACGGGCACGTGAATCCACGGTACGGACAGCCCCCACCCCCCCCCCACCCCCCAAGCGCACCGGGGACTCTGAGGTGAGCGTGCAGCTGTGTGACTTGCCCGGGATTAGCCGTGTTGGTGCTAAATGACTCGCTGGCTCAGGAGAGTTAAAGAGCGTTTATCTGCCGGGGCACATGGAAAGCAGCCAGCAGGAGACAGGGTGGAGGTCATTCGCCGCAACCTCTGGCCGAAGCCCTGAGCCGCCTGTTCGTGTCTCTCTGAAACCTGTACCTCCTCCGCCTTCTCCCACTTGGGGTGGGGGCTGTCGTGGAGGTCCTCTCTGGTGTCCGTCTGAATCCTACACCACCTCCGCTTTCTCCCACCTGGGCTGAGGGCTGTTGTGGAGGTCCTCTCTGGTGTCCGTCTGAATCCTACACCACCTCCGCTTTCTCCCACCTGGGCTGAGGGCTGTTGTGGAGGTCCTCTCTGGTGTCCGTCTGAATCCTGCACCACCTCGTTTTCTCCTGCCTGGGTTGGGGGCCGTCACTTGCCACGCAGAGCTGCCTTGTCTTCGGCCTCGCTGCAGCACCCCATCGCCACCCCCGTGTCCGTGTGGGAAGGCAGATGACGAATGTGATGGTAATGAGCCCAGCAGGCCGTACTGGGATTACAGGTTCCCTCCCGCTCTGGTTTTTATTACTGTTAAACGTTTGTCTAATGTTTCGGTGCGGAATATAAATTAATGGGCCGACCATTCATCTGCCCCCCAGGGGGGTATTTTTATCAGCTGCTCTATAGCCTAACTGCGCATGTAGTAACCCCAGTGTCTGCACGCCGGGCATATGGATTGGCGTTTACCAAACGGGTATGCGTAAAGGCATGGCTTAGGGTTAGGCTCTGCACAGGTTTGACCCCCCACCCCCCCCCCGCCATGGCAAACGTGAATGAAAAGTGTTAATGAAGAACCGCGGCGGGGGGGGGTGCCATGTCAGCAGCAGCCCGCCCTACTTTGGCGCTGTAATTACCGCGACAAAATCTTCCCACCGGCCTTTCAGCAGAGCACCTAACTCAATCTCGCCCAGCGGGCCGGGGGCCGCAGACGCTCGTGAGCCGCCGCCCTGCCCTGGCCGGGTGTGGCGACTCCTCGCCGTGCTATTTTGGCGTGTGTGCGTGCTTTCATCACAGCCCGGGCCTTGATGTCACTCTGCGCTGTGTATTTTTACCCTGAAGGTCAGTCGCAGCTCGTCTGGAGGGTGTTACTGTCAGCGCCTCCCCGCTCTCTGCGCCGCCTCCATCTGACTCCCCGCTTTCCCTTCTCTCCCCAGCTTCGGAAAGCGCTCGGCAGGCAGCCTCAGGCGTGGGTGTGAATGCATCGTCCTGGAGCCTTCTGAGATGATCGTGGTGAGTCCTGCCGCCCCGCCTTGCCCCGCCCCCATCCGCCCGGCTGGTAGGGGCGTAAATACACAGTGGGTGTTGGGGGGGTTGTTAAAGTCCATGCTTCTTTGCTTTGGGGTCTCAGACCGACACTGAAATTCACTCTCATTTGCTCAGTTATTCGAGCCTCAGGCAGCTGGTATATACCCTGAACATACTGGCAGCATGTTCAGTGGCTGCCCTGGGCGTAGCCGCCTTGCCTCCTGCGTACGTCTCTGAACGTGCACGTGTAAGCTTTGGTGAATAGGCACGTTCAGCCCACTGGATGCTGATCCACACCACAGACTATTTCGGGATCTCCGGCAGTTGCCATAGCAGCAGTGGGTTCAGGGGAGAGATGCTGTGGTGTGAAGGGAGTGTAAAGGAGGGGCTGAGAGCTCGGCCTGTCCTCAGACAAGCCTGCCGTAACAGGGGTCCCCCAGCGTTCTGGTGGGCAGGGCGTCTGAGTGACTCCCATGATTGGTCTCAGCGGCGTGCCCGCTGTTTACGTCTCGCTCCAGGTCAGCCTGCGGCGCTCCATTGTAAGGGCCACCCCCTCACTAACCTCTATGTCCTATTTAGGTCGACTACATGGACGAAAATGAAGAGTACTTTCAGCGGCAGGCATCCTACCGGCAATCACGTAGAAGGTTCCGGAAGATTAACCAGAAAGGAGAGCGGCAGACAATCACGGACACGGTGGAGCCCTACCCCGTGGGGAAGGCCCAGCCCGTGGGGAAGCCCCCTCTGCCTCGTGGGTACCACACGGTAAGAGGATGCCTTCTGCCTGGGAAAGGCCTGCTTCTCTCTGCTTCACCATTCTGTTGTTCTAAGAGCAGGGGGCTGTAATTAGGGAAAATCCTTCGGGTTAATTGGTGAACGTATCCAGTATAGTCTGGTCTGGTGTCTCCAGAAGGGGACACTGACTCACCGCTGGTTCCAAGCATGTCTGCGGACGGTGACGGGAGTGCGGTCAGGCATTTCCGGGTGTGTCCGGTTCCCTCTGCAGTTAATCCCAGTCAGCGTGTGCCTGTCCCGGTCGGAGGCTGTCCCCGGGGCCCACCCTTCCTGGGATCTGACATCCCTGGAACCGGCTCCCCACTTTCATCCATTAGCGTTGGAGTGTGTCTGGCAGAGACGTCTTTCGGCGTGGGAAATCCGTGCATTTCTATGGAATTTTTCTTTGGAGTGGAAAATGCCAGACTTTCTCATGCCTTATAGCAGCTGATCCTAAACGCATGCAAGGGTGCACATTGCCGCTCGTGGACAGGCACACGCGCAGCCGAGCACGCACGCAGACAGGTTCGCTCTTCTGGCAAATTCACGGCCGACCGCTGTGTAACTGTGGGTCTGTCTCTCAGCAACCGCAGACTGACTATCTAATTTATTGCTTGAATTAAAACTGCATGATCATTGTGATAAACATCTAGCTCTTTGTTCTGTGACTTCTGCTTGTGACTCGCTTCACATGGATTCCCTTACCTGTTTAGTTATTAGGTTTGCGTGACGTCCGTCCTCTCTTAACTATCGCTCTTTCCCTTTCATGGCCTTCCTTTAATCGTGGCTCCCCAGCAATGCCCAAAATCTCAGGTATTGTAACTTACTGTCCCTGTTTGCATCCTAACCCTCACTGTGGAGCCGCATGCATAATGTTCACTGTCCCTGTGTCTCTGTCCATCTCTCTCTCCGCGTGTCCATCTCTCTCTCTCTCTCTCTCTCTCTCTCTCTCACTCACTCACTCTGTCCATCTCTCACTCTCTCTCTCTTACTCTGTGTTTGTGTCTGTCTCTCTCCACGTGTCCATCTTTCTCTGTGTATTTGCATTTGTTGCTTTCCTTGTCTGTCCTCCTCCTCTGTGTATCAGATCAGTAAAGTCACAAAGGTTATTAACTTACTTTATCATACATTTTAAGCAGCATGAATCATGGTTACTTCCCATAGCCATTAAACGACAAACCTTCTACCAGATAAACAGCAGACACTCTGCTGTCATTAATGATAGATAAAGGACTCACTGTAATCATAACCTTGTACGGTGGTGTATTGAAGATCCATGTCATCTCGGGGCATCCTCCTCATTAGGGCTCCGTTAACTCCGATGAGTTTCAGCCGGAGCGGATGACCCGTTGCCCTCCCCCCCCCCCCCATAGCTCTAGAGGCCTCCGCGCTGCTTTGTAACCATGTCGATGGAGGCACTGTCCATTTGACTATTCTCTGCCCCGCCCGCTTGGCTGTTCACGCGGCTTTTATGGCCACTTGACTCTTTCCATGCCCCCCCCCCACAACTCTTCCTATGGCTCTGCCCCTGCACAATTTTTCATAGCCCCGCCTCGTGACCATCAGTATGGCCCCACTCCTGCGTCTTTTCTCATAGCTCTGTCCCTGCGACCTTTTGCGTAGCCCAGCCTCTCCGATATCTGTTTTGTTTCGCTCCCCTCCTCGTTTCCTCCCCGGTCTCCGCTTCCCCCAGTGCACGGGAGGAAATCTCCCTTCCCATTGGCCAACTCGGGTGGGAAGTTTACCAGCGCCTCAGGTTCCATCCTGGACTTCCGTGATTGGCGTGGGAATTTTCACCACCAGGATAGTGGTGGGAGAATGGCTGCTATTGCTGTGGGATTCCTGACCTCACTGAAAGAGCAGCTGATGGCACAGTTACATGTGGGGGGAAACATCAGTGACTAGTTGCAGTCCATCTGTCCATTTCGCTAGTATATTCACCAGTATAAATTATGCTGATGATGCTGGCTGGGATTAATTTAAAAGCGTCAGCTTAATGAATGAGGCCTTGCAGTACCCGGTGTCAGAAGCAGCCTACGTCCTTAAGGGTCAGGGTGATCATCTCGTGGAGGGTGACAATCTTGCTACATGTCTTGTATCCACCGCAAATAAAATCACTGTGATGTGTGAATGGCTTTTGTGGAACAGCCTGAATATGCTTCCTTTATCGCTGGCAGTAAACAGGGGCCCTCACTGCGAGCCTCAGCCGTGTGCATTTTGAACTGAACTGTAACATTTAACCTAGAGGCAACAGCTTGTATGAAATAATGAGTGAGCTTGGGGTCAAAGGGTGAGCATAGCCAGCACCCAACTCTCCGCAGATACTGGGCGTAAGGGTTTCACTCAAGGGTGTGGATATGGGATTCAAACCCACGACCTACCAGACACAAGATGAGAGCCGTAACCCAGTGACCTGGGCATTACGTGCTCAGAGGCCTCGTCACATAATGGTCCGTCTGAAGGATCCAGTGAGCAGCGACTTGTGTGTCCACATGGCCTGTCAGATTGTCTGTCAGCATGTACTTGTCTGACACAGTACTTTGCTTTGCTAATCTAATGCCCCCTAATGGTTTTAGTTGTGGGAACCATGGCTGCTGCCCCCTTGTGGAGCAGTGCCTGCCTGTCTGCTCTATGCGGCATCACAGGGTATGTTCACCTCCGTACCAATGTGCCGCATCAGGTGATCCAGGTGCATATTGCCGTGTCAGCATAATGTCTGCAATGATGTCTAGTCACACACCCTTTTGGCTTGAGTTCATTTGGCAGCTGTTGGTGTTTAAGGGGCTGTTTGCATGCTGATTGGGACATACTAGCATCCGCTGTGGCATCCCCAAGCTGGCTCCGCCTCATCCACTTGGCTCCACCTTCTCGCCCCCACTTTCTGGCCCCCACCCCCACAACCCGGTCCAGATGGTTCACCCCGCCGCAGTTAGTGGGGGTTAAATGGCTGGTAGCCTCTGTGAGATCTTTACTCAATAAAGCCATCGCACTACAGTGGCCGCCAGTGATTGATGGGCTTCCTCCTGCAGGGAGGGGGCTGGGGGTGTGTGGCCAAAGTGTAGGCATGTCGCAGGTGGGTAGCTGTAACTTAAACCCCCCCCTCCCCCCCCCCCGTGAGCGCAGAGCTGCATCTTGTTGTCAGCATGGGCAGGGCACAGCCCCTCCTCCAGGAGGTTGCTTTGGGGCTTCACTCCTGAGGGGTCTAGCTGGGAACATCCATTCTCTGACCCCCCCCCCCCCCCCCAAAAGGAAGGCACTGGGGCCCTGTAGTGCCAAAATGAGCCTTTCCTCCTTGGTTGCTATGCCAACTGCCTTCAGCCCTGGTCCCCTTGAACACCTCGCGTGTTAATGACCTCACGTTAGCGGGGGGGGGGGGGGCAGGGCAGAGGATTATTCCCTCTCCCCCGCATCCTTGCTGGCAGCCTGGGCACCCTGCGATCTCCGCAAGCGGGGTGACAGGATGGCAGGCTTCAGCTGACTGCTCTATGCTCTCAGCAGCTGGGGGGGCTGTCCCTGTTCACACCCTTCCCCCTCTCCTTGCCAGCCAATGAAAGGCCAGCATTAACTGTGCAGAGGGGGGAGATTTGGTGGAACCGCACTCTGTACCGGGCTGAGTGGGGGGCAACCACAAAGCCCCGAGCCTGGGTTACATGGTGGGGGTGGAAGAGAGAGAGACATATGGAGAGAGTGCATGAGAGAGAGAGGGAGAGAGAGAGAGCACATGAGAGGGAGAGAGAGAAGGAGGGAGCGATAGAGAGAGACAGTCAGAAGGAGGGAGCACATAAGAGAGAGAGAGAGAGAGAGAGCTTGTCATCGTGCTGACAGCCATTTTGCTTGATTTTAAAAAAATCTTAGCAATATCTGCCTGATTAGCCAAAGTGGTGGAGTGTTCCGCGATGCTCCCATTACGGAGCGTGTGGGGATGCAGCGCGTTGTGAACACGACTCGCCGTGCGTCTGCGCGGACTCTGGGGGCAGGACCAGGCTGACGCTCGCCACGGCCGCCATCACCGGCTTCCCACAGCTGTGGGACCCATCCCTGCCGGAGGTGCTGAGCACAGCCAGACAGCTGCGAGGAGGACAGGGAGAGAGGGAGCGAGCGAGAGAGGCGGACGAAGCAGGATGTTAGAATCGCGTGCACCACACACTGGTTCATTATGAAGCCATTAGCTGACACTGCCAGCCATGGAGTCCTGGGCCAGCAAGACAGGAATCCTGTAAGTATGGGGACCCCCAGTGATTCATGGGCTGACGGGGGTCTAGATCTCGGCGTGTCTCTGGTAAATCGATCCTTCTGGCCCGCTGCCGCACGGGTGAGTGACCGACGGCGATCCGCTGGGGCTGGGCGGCGTGCCCGCGGTGCTGAGCGGTTTTCATGCTCGCATGACATGCGGACGGCAAACGCCCCCGGGAAATGTCTGCTGACGGATGATGTATCCTGCGTGCGGGGGCTGAGCGCTGGTGGTACTGAAGGTGCCTGCAGTGGCTCTGCGTTTCACAGGTTTTTTATTTTTTTTTTTTTTTTTTTTAGTGGGGACGCTGATAACGGATGCTATCGTCACGTCTCGTCCGCTCAAGCCCTGAACGGAGACGTCCGCGGGAGGCAATGACATCTCTGCTCGGCACTTTGTGTGATCTGTCATGTCCCCAGCAGCCCCTCTGGTCCGTCCCATCACGTGCAGTGGCGTTCCTGTGTCCATCCTGCACATGTAAATTAGCCCGCTGGCCTCTGAGGTGTAATTAGCACGTGACCATGGGCTCGATTGCTGGTGAGCATCCAGGGCTCTGCGCAGAAAATGGAGGCTTGTGTACCTTCTGAGCAGAGTCGTTTACCGCTTGGGGGGCCTGCCTGTGCGCCACCACGCTGTACAGAGAGTCCCTGTTTCTGTGCCCGCTCCAGTGTTTCTCTCCGTCTTATAGTCATATAAAGACGTATCCTTAGTCATATTTCCACCGTGCGTCTCGCCTCACAGGCAGCGATTGTTGCCTAATCAAGGACTTTCTGTCGGGCTGTGTTCGGTCAGTGGGCACTGCTGGACAGGCAGAGCGCTGTTCATCTACTCGATCCCTGCCCTGCCCGGCCTGGTCGTCTCCTTAGAGCCCAGTTATAGATTCAGGGCGACCTTCACGGCGGTGTAGGTGCCATATCAGTCTGGTAAGGAGGCTCACGGACGGCTGTGCCTCTTTAGTCTGATGGCTGTTTGGCGTGTGTCTCATTGCATTGGGCTTTGTGAGGTTGGGTACGTGGATCCAAAGCTGGTCTGTGAGAGAACGTGGTTCCTGGGGTCTGTGCTGGGGAGGAAACTTGCATTCATTCTCCATTTACCCAGCAGATTCTTTTTCAAAAAGAATTTGCTTTTTTGAGAAGGCAGGGTGAGCTAGTAACTGGAGCCATTGAGGTTGAGGGTCTTACTCATGGAGTTAACAGTGACCTCACTCTGCTGACCCTAGGATTTGAACCAGCAACCTTCTGATCACAGGCATGGTGTTCCAACTAGCTGAGCTACACACCACCCACCCACTTCCTGGCAATTAAAACATAAATTAAGAGAGTGATAACTTAAGTTTAAAATGGTGAATTGAGTCTGAGAAAGACCAGGTGAATTGTAGAGGAGGAGGCCTTTGATGCCAGTTGTCAACCGCTCGAGGACAGCGGGGCTCTCATCTGCGGAGTTTCACGGGGACCGACTGCCTCTCCCTAGACCTGAAACCAGAGAGCACCCAGCTGGGCCCTGACGTCATTTCACTTTACAAGGTTATTGAAAGATCGATGTCTGGATTTTTTTGTTACTCGTGTGTCCATAACAAATGGCACATGCTCTGTGGCTGCTTCCTGACGAGCACAGAACATTAGTGACTGTATAAATGGCTTGTCCATGGTGATAGCAAAGCATAGAGCGGCTATTAAAGGTCATTACAGACTGAAGCGTTAGCCCCCTGCTTCTGCGAATAAATGCCAGATTTTATCAGCATGCCATACCGGTCAGGCACAACTCTCTTCTTGTCATAAGTAAGCATTTGGCTGTCTTCAGCCATGTATGCGGTGTGTTGTCTGCTAAGTACTCTCTGGTAGTACACACTAGAGACTGCATGATTACATGGCAGAAGTGTAAATCCTAGCGTGTGGAATGGTGAGTAGGGTTGTGCTGCTATAACGTGGCGTGTATGTCGTAAAGGTGGACCAGGTAGAGGGACCGTATCTCTGGAACAGTGGCTCTGCTGTAGTGGCTAATCGTTGTGGGGGTGGGGGTGGTACACAGAAGCAGCTACAGGAATCAGACTTAGACCAAGATGCCAGCCCGTATAATAGCTAATAGGTAATAGCCAGAGATCAGTGAGGCCGGCCTGTAATGAGCCCACATGTCTGTTTATGATGACTGTTAGCTGGAGCCACATCAACTGGCTAAAGGGATTGACTGAATTTTGGCCATTTTGTAAGACGCTGTAGAGCACGAAATGGGTTAATGAGTCTCTGGACTGCTGATGTTTTGGCCCAAGACTCTACAGATCAGCCTGAAGACTGTAAGCAGCCCCTCACACCAGCCAACTAAAGGTATCGACTGAATTTCAGCCTGCGTCTTGGATGCTTCAGCATGTGCTGTAGGTCTCTGGAATGTTGGTGTTTTCCCCGAAGACTCAAACGGCGTTCGAAGCACAGAGGGCATTAGCTCACATCTCCATTAATGGCTCAGAGCAGGTCTGATGGACTGGTGGCTAAACCCTTTGGGGGTAAAAGGTGGTGCAGAAGCAAGAGTGCGGCTTTGTCCTGGGGAAGGGGGTGGAGCACATGGCCTGCTGACATTTCCATGTTGATCAGCCTCACTTTTGGGTTTTCTGCTTCTTAATGCCGTCTGCAGACAGGACGTCCTCCAGGGGATTAGCCTCACGTCATTGCTTTAGATTTTCTCTGGAGATTTGAGTTGGAAGGAAATTGCATGTTAAGCTTTGGGGAATAAAATGTGTGAAGATGCGTCTCTTCCCGTTATTTTTAGAGGTGTCGTTTGGGGTAATTTCATAGTCCTTGAATGATAAGTAGGGCTTATGAAGTAGGATTTTACGGTTTGATTGTTTCTTGCCAACCTTCTGTAGATCTTGGTTAATTTGAAGTGTCTCTTTCTATTCTCGCATATGACTGGTGGAGTGATGCTGTAATATGGGGATTGTCACCTGTATGGGGGGGGGGGGCTTTGCCTTCCAATGGCAGGCCTTTCATGGGACTTGGGGTACTTGATGGGATATGACGTTGGGGGGAGATGCTGACTGCCCCCCCACCCCTCCCCGTACCACATTAACACCCTGGTGCCTCCACGCAAGGGCAATTGGTCCGAGGGGTTTGCCTGGGCAAGTAAACGGGCCGACTGGTTATAACTGCAGCCTCTAACCTCGCCTCTAACTGTGACCCGCGGCCTCTGACTGTGCCTCTAACCGTGACCACAGCCTCTGACTGTGCCTCTAACCATGACCACAGTCTCTAAGTGTCCCTCTGACTGTGACCCCCAGCCTCTGACCATGCCGCCAACTGTGTCCACAGCCTCTGACTGTGCCTCTGACTGTGACCCGCGGCCTCTGACCATGCCGCTAACCGTGACCACTAACTGCGACCCATGGCCTCTAACCACGCCTCTCCTGCCACGTAGCTCCCCGCCGATTTCACCAAGCACCACCTGGCCGACGGCCTCCACCCTCAGGTGACCCACGTGACCTCCAGCCACTCAGGATGTAGCATCACCAGCGACTCCGGAAGCAGCAGCCTGTCAGATATTTACCAGGTAAGTCCCCCCCTCCATTATTATTGTACTGTGATTAATGGATGGGTGGACAAATAAATACTTTATTAAACTGATAGAACCTGCAGGTTTATTATTTAATTTACTCAAATTAAGTATTATGCGGAACTCTGTAGTTATGACTCATAAATAAGCGCATTAAGACAGAATAATGCCATTAAAACCCTGAGTGGAGAGCAGCTGATGGACAGCAGTCCCACGCTGGTCCAGTCACCAGCAACTGCGTTTACCATACCCTGTGACCCGATCGGCTGACAGCCCCTAGTGGGTCTCTCTCCCCAAGCGGTGCCCATGGGATTCTCCGGGTCTGGTCCTGCCCTTGATCAGGGCACCATCTGCTTTCCCCCACTAATCCACCCTCAGCTCTGGTAGGCGCGCGTCACCCCAGGACGTTGTCACTGGTGACCGGATGGATGGACCTCTATCGCATGTGACCGTGACTCACGTATCTGCGGTGGTCTTCCAGATCCGAGGGCTTACTCTGTGTTAATCAGCAGCCGGCGGCTCGTGTTGGGGTTCTGACTTGCTGATCGGTCTGCTGGAGGGCAGTCTGTGTGCAGTGCTGGACACTGGTGTCATTAGGCTGTGGTGTGGTGCTGAACAGCGGTGTCGTTTGGGCCATGGCGTGGTGCTGAATGGCGGGATCGTTTGGGCCGGGTCGCAGCGCTGAATGGCGGGATTGTTTGGGCCGCAGTCCCTGTGGCAGTGTGTTCTCATATTTCTTTCATATGTTGAGTAAAACTCATGCTTCCCCCCACCCCCCAAACAATTCAGAGGAGGATGAAACTGCACAGCTTGGATACGCAGGCGACGCGTCCCACCCCCCCCTGAAGTGTGAATTTTTTGCGCTTTGCGCTTTACGCCCCCCCCGACGTGAGAGGGAGGGCAGCCCCCCCCCCCCCCCCAACACACACACACACTGCCAGACCGCTCCGGGCCGCCCACACGCCGGCCCGGCCCGTGGTTAAATCCCCAAATCGCTCCTTCAGATGGCTTACAGGCTGATCCAAGAACGGCACGTTTAAAAAAATAATAACGCAGCCTTCCAGTGTGATGGACGACGCCCAATTATAGATAAGACCACTCTCCTGAGGGTGCCGGCGTCTGTGAGCCTTAATTAGCGCTGAGACAGTGCATGTCGGCCGCTAAGGGATTCCGTCTGCTTACACGCTGACTGCAGGAAACGGCACCCTAATCATATGCGGTGTGTATCTGCACAGACGTGCTCTTTGCCATCATTCGTTTGCGGTGCTTAGTGTCGGTGGGTGTCTTAAAATATTGCTGTATGGGTTCCCTTAGATCTGTGTGATTATGCTCCCATGCACCTTGTGTCATTGGGGAGTCGCGCCCTGAAACATTTATGATGAGCAGGTTTGTCCTTTACATTAATTTGGCAGATACTTTCGTCCACAGCAATGTAAATTTTTGAAAAAGCGGGGTCAGATTAGTCCCTGGGGCATTTGGGGGTGACATCAGTCTGCTGACCATGGGATTTGAATGAGGAACCTTCCGATCACAGACACAGAGCCCTAACCCACGAGCTACGAATCACGCGTCATTACATTTACACAGAAGCAAGACGTGTCTGTCAACCAGGGCACAGGGCGTTAACCAGGGAAACTCGGCTGGGGGCTGGTTTCGAATCGCTCATCTCACGGGCCTTTGTAGCAGTTTTGTCACCGTGCTCAGGTGAGGAGAGCTTGGTGTTAAGCCATTTAGTGCTGGGGAGACGGGCCTGTGTTTACGTCAGATTCACCTTAAAACATGTAGAGGAGTTCTGGCTTCAGCAGCGTGTATAGAGCCGTAGAGATGTAGAAGGTCTTTGTTCCTCTGTGTGTCTCTTAAATGAAAATGATAATGAAATGTAGCCTGGCTTTGTACGGAAGGAAAGAGGTAAATGAGCAGAGATGGTGCAGTATAGCCTGGGTGTAGCAGCGGGCTGAGATCGGGTGTAGCAGCAGGCTGAGATCGGGTGTAGCAGCGGGCTGAGATCGGGTGTAGCAGCGGGCTGAGATTGGGTGTAGCAGCAGACTGAGCTCAGGCTAGCACTAGGTGGCCTGCGCTGTTGCGGTCAGCCATGTTGAGAGCTCACCTACACACAAGTGGGATGCAGGCTGCCCGGCACTCGCTGATGGGGCTGATTTTTGAAACTAAGCCGATCTCCCCGGCTTTGCCTCCATCTGCTCTCGTCGGCAGAAGGTGTCGATGCTGGGAAAGTGGGAATCTTTAGCGCTAATAACTACTCTGTAGGTGGGTATTAGCCGCAGGCTTACATTAGCCGGGTGCAGTGATGGCGCTTTCTACACGTCTCATGTGGGATTCCATAGCCCCGGAGCTGAGCCGCGTGATGGCTGCCTATCTGGCATCTGGCAAGGTCTGCTCTGACCTCTGCTCTTACAAGCTGTGTGTGTCTGCAGTGATGTGCGAGGCTTTAATGTGTGAAGGTTGTGCTATGCTGATTTGGTCAGAGTTACTCATCCCGAGGTGTAGTATTGCTCTGGTTCGCTACATTACATTCATTTAGCGGTCGCTTTTATACAGTGCACACTGAGAACACTGAGAGAGCAGGGTCAGACTGTGCCAGAAGCAGTTGGGGGTTAGAGGCTTTGCGTGATGGCCCAAGGGAATGACCCTGGGATTTGAACCGGTGACCTTCCGATCACCAGCACAGGATCTTAACACGCTGAGTCACCCCCACCTGCCTCACTAGGCGGAGTGTCGCTGCTCTCTCTGCCATCCCCCCCAGGCTACGGAAAACGAGCCGGGCGATATGGACCTCAGTGGGCTCCTCGAGACGGCCGTGGACTCTGAGGAGGATGACGACGAGGAAGACATCGAGCGGGCCTCAGACCCCCTGATGAGCCGGGACATCGTGCGGGACTGTTTGGAGAAGGACCCCATGGACAGGACGGATGATGACATTGGTGAGTCGTCGTAGCATGGGCACTAATGTGGCTAGCATGACGACACAGGCTGTAATGAAGCATACAGGTGTGTCTTACTTAGACCAAGATGCTAAAGAGATCTGCATGGCAGGCGCGCTGACCTGGCTAAAATGACAATGGAGGCCATATGCTGTATGGAAAATGTGCTAACTGGGGATCAGCAGGGAGCAGTTCATCCCATTATTAGGTTTGGGTGAGCGTCAGTGGGCGTGGCTTCTGCGCACATGAGATGTTTTGTCCTGCATCGGGACAGCCCTCCTTAGCCATCATGCTGAGTGTTTTCTAGGTAGCTCCCCCTCACCTTCCCACTCTCAGCTCCCACACAGTAAGCTTGACATGCACCGACGCTGGGCGGCGGCTTGCTAGTAGCTCTGAGACCCCGCCGGCCACAGGCCAGTACTACGGCATTCCATGTGGGTCACCTCTGTGTGAAAGCGCCATGGCGTTGTACTGGGGCTCAGCTGCAGCTGATCTGCCTTTTAACTGCATAATCCAGCACTGAATACTCAAGAGTACGGCCTCTGGAGGGCAGCCTGGAGCAGGATTCATCCCAGCAGCCGGAGATCAGACGTGGGCATTTTAGTCCAGATCAAATGCATCATGGCTAACAATGGGTAGCAACAACAGAGGTGTTTATGTGAGCATGCAAAGCCATTCCCTCTTATTGAGCCCATTAGTAACATTTGGAGGGAGCCTCAGTCCTGCTCTTTATGACTGTTCATTTCCTGGGATGCAAACACACTGTTCCCTTAGGCATGGCTTATCATTACATTTAGAAGTAATTTAATATCTAATTTAAAAAGACTCGACAGGAAGGAGTGATATTCTAGAAGGTGGGCGGGTGGATGGGTGGATGGAGGTGATGTCATGAGGGATGTTTTACTAGGTGATGCTGATGTTGAGCTGTGGATGGAGATGATGTCATGAGGAATGTTTTGCTAGGTGATGCTGATGTTGAGCTGTGGATGGAGATGATGTCATGAGGGATGTTTTGATGGATGATGCTGATGTTGAGCTGTGGATGGAGGTGATGTCATGAGGGATGTTGAGCTGGGTGATGCTGATGTTGAGCTCTGACTTTTGGCTCTGATGTTTGCTGCTTCTCCCCACCACAGAGCAGCTCCTGGAGTTCATGCACCAGCTTCCAGCGTTCGCCAACATGACCATGTCCGTGCGGAGAGAGCTATGCGCCGTCATGGTATTCGCTGTGGTGGAACGCGCTGGAACCATTGTACTCAACGATGGGGAGGAGGTCAGCGGGCCGTCGCACGCCCTCATCCGCGCTGGGTTACTGAGCACTGTCGATGGCCTGGCCCCGCACGCACCAGCCATACCCCCACTATACTGCATTCTTTTGCCTCACATCGATCGTCTGTTTCCTGACTTAGCTGGACTCTTGGTCGGTGATCCTGAACGGCTCCGTGGAGGTGACGCACCCCGATGGGAGGACCGAGATCCTCTGCATGGGCAACAGTTTCGGCGTCTCACCCACCTTGGATAAGGAGCTTATGAAAGGGGTCATGAAGACCAAGGTGGACGACTGTCAGGTGGGACTGCCGCGCTGGAGGCCGTCAGGTTGCGGCATAGATATGCCGTGTCGAAGGCTGCTGTGCGACAAACGCCCAGCCTGGGATTCCTGTCTGACTTCCTGTTTGTGAAGGGATTCATTGAAGGCTTCCTAGTGACTCGATGCTGTCTGTCTGCTGCAGTTCGTGTGCATAGCCCAGCAGGACTACTGCTGCATCCTCAACCAAGTGGAGAAGAACATGCAGAAGGTGGAGGAGGAGGGCGAGATCGTCATGGTGAAGGAGCACCGCGAGCTGGACCGCACTGGCACCCGCAAGGGCCACATCGTCATCAAGGTCTGGTGGCAGTCCCAACCTCTTTGAAGACACAGACTCTTAGTGCCGCTCACAGTCTCACCGCCAGCTGCTGTTCCACCTGCAGGGCACTGCGGAGAGGCTGACCATGCACCTGGTGGAGGAGCACTCCGTGGTGGACCCCACCTTCATCGAGGACTTCCTGCTGACCTACCGGACCTTCCTCTCCAGTCCCATGATTGTGGGCAAGAAGCTTCTTGAGTGGTTCAACGATCCCAGCTTAAGGGACAAGGTACGTAATGTGAGATACGCTCCCTCAGGATAAGTGAGGGCAGGTTTATATCTTGGTGAAGTTTTTTTATTTTAACCGGAATAAGTACATCTGTTGCTAGAAGTATACTTTGTGCTCAGGAGATAAGTATACAAATATTATCGCAGTAAAAATATGAGTTTATAAACGTAAAATAAGGGTTTTCTGAATGCCAATATGTTTTTTCTTTCCCCCAAGGTGACACGGGTAGTTTTGTTGTGGGTGAACAATCATTTCAACGACTTTGAAGGAGACGCCGAGATGACTCGCTTTCTGGAGGAGTTTGAGAACAATCTGGAAAGAGAGGTCTGTCGCCCGTCCCCCAGGCTCCACGCCGCTCTGCATCACGGTAAACGACGGCGAACTCGACTCATCGGTCTTTCTTCTGAATAATAACAGAAAATGAGCGGCCACCTGAGATTGCTGAACATCGCTTGCGCTGCCAAGGCCAAGCTGCGGGTGCTGACCCTGACCAAGCCGTCCCGGGAGGCCCCGCTGCCTTTCACGCTGCTGGGCGGCTCCGAGCAGGGCTTCCGCATCTTCGTGGACAGCGTGGAGGCGGACACCAAGGCGGCGGAGGCCGGCCTGAAGCGGGGAGACCAGGTGTGACTCTTGTGTCTCCCCCCCATCCGGGAGGGCTGGACGCTTAATGGTTTCTCTGGCTTTACTGGCTTAATCCCACTTGCAATGCCTCTGGCTCGTAGAGGTTTTCCTTGGAGAATTCTCTCCGGCTGATCCGACCTTTTTGTGGAGGCCGTGCTTAACCGTTTGCCCGGAGCTTCTCGACACACTCTGCTGTCCTGACGTTTGGAGATAACGTCAGGCTTTCCAGCTGACTGCGCTTTCATCACTGCATTATCGGGTCCCTGAAATGGCTGCTTATCAGGGAGCATTAATGTGAAACTGTGCCCCTGGGGGGGGGGGGATCTAATGAGGGGGCAGGAAATGCCACGCGGAGAATCAAAGGGGAGCTTGACCTTCATCCTGGTTAGGCTCCGCCCTGTTCCCCTCTTCTCCTTCAGATCCCCTTCAAAGATCTAAGGAGTATTTGTTCATATGGTGCGGATCTGCAATCTGTGTCTCGTCTCCCCTCGCAGATACTGGAGGTTAACGGGCAGAGCTTTGAGAACGTACCACTGTCAAAAGCCAGCGAGATCCTGAAGAACAACACTCACCTGTCGATCACTGTGAAAACAAACCTGTTAGGTGAGCATGGGGTCAGAAGCGCTTCTGGTGTTCAGTACGGGAAAGGATTCCCACTGGCGGTCGCTGCTGGAATGTAGAAGGTTATAAAGGCTGGTTGATGGATTCCTCTCTTAGGAAAATGAGAGATTTCAATATTTGACTGTTTCGTCTATCATATTTGATAGATGCTTAACCGGCTGTCACATCATTTACTGCCATAATGCATTGTTGTCTGACTGCAGTTTTCAAGGAGCTTTTGACCATGCCAGTAGAGGAGAAGAACATGGGTCCACATCTCCCCAAGATCGGGGACATCAAGAAGGCCAGCCGCTACTCCATCCCCGACCTGGCCATGGACGTGGAGCAGGTCATGAGCCTCGAGAAGGCCAACAAGAAGGCCAAAGGCAATACTGTCAGTGGCAGGAACAAACTCAAGAAGATCTTTGACAAGACGCGCATTAGTATCCTGCCCCAAAAGCCATACAAGTAAGCAAGAGAGCCCTTCCGAATTCACCCTACATATGGCATTCAGTTCTGAGGGCTGAATCCCTTTAAACAGTCGGCGATCCTAAAGTGAGCTCTCTGTCACCCCCTAGTGACGTGGGAATCGGGCAGTCTCAGGACGACAGCATCGTGGGCATGAAGCAGTCGAAACAGATCCCCCCCACACTCCCAGTCAGCGGCAACCTCTCCTCCAGCAACCCTGACCTCCTGCAGTCCCATCACCGCATCCTGGACTTCAGCAACTCGCCTGGTGAGTGTGCTCTTCTGTTACCTCCATGCACTCGGACCTTCCTCCTCGATTTCAGCCAAACGTTCGTCAAAGATTGTGTGTGTGTGTGCCTGTGTGTGTGCGTGCGCCTGTGTGTGTGTGTGTCGTTTCATGGCGCTGCTTTTCAATACAGACCTTCATTGACATGCTCTGGCCAAAGGAATGACTTTCAGTCCAAATGCAGATGTTTTCAATGAAGAATGAAGTCAGACAATTCCCGCTTCTTTTATATAAAATGTATTTTCTATGTATCTTTCAGCGCCGGTAGAGATTAGTAAGTATTGAGATGTGTGCCCTTTTTCCTGCCTGGCTTTCATATACCTTTCCTGATCTTTCCTATACTTCAAGAAATTTATTTTAAATTGATTTTTTTTTTCTAGCCAGAAACCACCAATGACACACATCACACTTGGGCCTATTTTTAGCTATAAATTCTGTTACATTTTTTCCAGCTCACTCGCAGAGATTTGTTATATAAAACACATGAATGGTGTTTGGGGATGATGTCGGTTGGATTTGTAAGGCTTCCTATTCTCTGTGTACCACTTTGTATACATCTGGATTCCTTCATCTTTACCTTCTCCAAAATGAGCGTGCTTCATCGCCACCCCACATCTGGCATGTTCGGGCTGCACCTGTTCTTGGGCTGGGTGTGTTGAGCTTGCATGCTTACACGTGTTTGTACACTAGAGGGCTAACGGTATTACATCAGTCCTCAAACGCCACGGCCCCCGTGCAGCTTTCAAACACCGGGGTCGTCCACAGAGTTTCCAGCCATGCGGGGAACGAGATTTGAATCTGAATGGGAGCATTCAGACTCAGAGGAGGTTACACACAAATAAACAGCTTCTCTGCTGTGTTCTTGGGAATGGGCTCTTTTCTGTTGCCTCGCTGCCACTGGATTTATTTAACGTGATACACCCCTTTTAAATAAATTCAGAGTAATTACAAGACCGACCCAAAGGAGTCCAGCATCTCTACGGCCGTACAATCTATTTAAAATCACATTTGCTGAAATCACATCTGCATGGTCTCATTTAGAGCAATTTTTTCACCCCCCGAAGGTAATTTGGTGGCGGCCAATCAAATCCAAGCTTTTCATTCCTTTTAAAGTAAAGTTGGTAACAGACCCCCTTAATCTATCACAGATTTAGCAGATCAGGTGCTGAAGGTCTACAAAGCCGACCAGCAGAGCCGCTACATTATGATCAGCAGAGACACCACGGCCAAGGAGGTGGTGGTCCAGGCCATCCGCGAGTTCGCCCTGACAGCGGCGCCAGAGGCCTATTCGCTGTGTGAGGTGTCCGTCACTCCCGAGGGCGTCATCAAGCAGCGGCGTCTGCCCGAGCAGCTCTCCAAGCTGGCGGATAAGATCCAGCTGAGCGGAAGGTGGGAGCTCACAGGGGGCCTCTAACGGAAGATACCGTCTGGTGCTTGGGGCACAGAGAGTCCCAGATACGGGCTGATGTGTGGCTCAGCGGGTTAGGATATCATGTCTGATCGGAAAGTCATTGGTTCAAGTCCCAGGGTAGACATTGATTTTGCATTTGGGCTGTTGAGCGAGGCCCTTAATTAATTACTCCAGGGCAGTCTTTCTTGACCTAGTCCTAGGGGACCCCCAGACAGTCCACATTTTTGCTCCCTCTTAGCTGTATTACCTATACCAGGTATTCATTGTTCTTGATTACATGACTGTTTAGTTCAGGTGCGCTGGGAGCTGGGAGGGAGCATAAATGGTGGGGACAGTCTGGTGGTCCTCAAGCACTGGGTTGAGAAACACTGCTCAGTGAATTCTTTGACCCTGCTGTCTCAGTTGCACTTTGCGTTGGATTAAAGACTAAATTATATGTATTGCAAATATATTTCTGAAATACAAGTAAAAAACAACGATATTAAAAACAGGATTTTTTTTTTGTTCAGAAGTCATGGATGAGCAGCTCCAGGGTCAGAATGTGTGCTGTATGCCGTGTTGCAGGTACTACCTGAAGAACAACATGGAGACAGAGACGCTGTGTTCGGACGAGGATGCACAGGACCTCCTGAGGGAGAGCCAGATCTCCCTGCTGCAGCTCAGCACGGTGGAGGTGGCCACACAACTCTCGGTGAGGAACTTCGATCTCTTCTGCAAGATTGAACCCACAGAGTACATCGATGACCTCTTCAAGCTCAAGTCCAAGACAGGCTCGGCAAATCTGAAGAATTTTGAGGAGGTGGTCAACCAGGAGACCTTCTGGGTGGCTTCGGAGATCGTGCGTGAGCCCAACCAGCTGAAGCGGATGAAGATCATCAAGCACTTTATCAAGATCGCCCTGCACTGCCGCGAGTGCAAGAACTTCAACTCCATGTTCTCCATCATCAGGTGACCTGCACATGGGCTTCTTGGGCCTGAAAATTGCCTGTTTTGTTGTGTTTCTGTTTGGTAGAGTTTCAGATTGTAATCTAAGCTGCTTGTAGTGAAGTGCTTTTATGGAACATTACACACATTATGGCATGATATTCCTCACTGTTTCCCAGCGGGTTGAATCTGGCTCCAGTGTCCAGGCTACGAGGGACATGGGAAAAACTTCCCAGCAAGTATGAGAAACTCTTTCAAGATCTCCAGGACCTCTTTGACCCTTCTAGGAACATGGCCAAGTACCGCAATGTCCTGAACAATCAGAACCTCCAGCCTCCTATAATCCCCCTCTTCCCTGTCATCAAGAAGGACCTGACGTTTTTGCACGAAGGTACCCGAGAGTCCTGGTTTTCCCGCGAAATATTAGGTGTCTAGCCGTTCAGATGAGCGTCGTTTACAAAATGGTTTTCCTCCATGTTAAGGCAATGACTCCAAGGTTGATGGTCTGGTGAATTTTGAGAAACTCAGGATGATCGCCAAAGAGGTCCGCCACGTCGGACGCATGGCTTCTGTCAACATGGACCCTGCACTGATGTTCAGAACCAGGTAAGCGGGATGTCCGGTCATCGCGGGACGCTGGCCTCTGCTTTGGAAGCTTCCTTGTCACTCTTTGGCTTCTGTTTAAGGCAAGATCCTATGCACAGCACTTAAGTACCACTGGGGTGCGGCTCCTCTTCTGCCCACGCTCGGTTCCTCGGTCACGGTCCATTTGACTCTAGTCTCCTTGTCTGTGTAGCTTTCTTCCTGTGTGGTCCAGTGCTGTGGGTGACTCTGTGCCACGGTGTTGTGGGAAAGCTTCATGATGTCAGTCGCTAGTGATGGAAGAAATGAGGCCTCAGAAGCCGCAGTGGATGGGGAGGTGGGTGGGCTCCGAGTGCTGTCAGTCACTGCATGTCGGGCTCTTCCTAGGTTTCCCATTGGCTGAAGCCAGCCAGTCACTGACAGCGCACTGTAAATCCCGCCCACCTCCCCGGCCTTGACCTATCGGTTACGGCCCATTTCAACGTCTTTCCTCAGCTGTTCACTCCTCTTTCCCTGCCTTCCTTCTGTCCTCATGCTTTACTGTTCACGGCTTTCACTTACAGGAAGAAGAAGTGGAGGAGTCTTGGGTAAGTGCTGACCTCTGACCTTTGGCCTCTGACCCCTCCTCTGCCTGCCTGTCTGGATTTCCCCAAGCCTTCACCTCCATTTCCGTTTTAAGCTTTTCGTCAATAGACATTCATCTCCTGCAGATGGGTTCCCGTAGACTAAAATTAAATAATGCCACGTTTCCCATAATTCACCAAAAGAAATGGCCGTCGCTCTTAACGACATAAATACTCTTAGTCTCCATAATAGTCATTTCGGCCTGATAAGCATACAAATTTTTAATTGGAAGGTCACTTATCAAAGTATTAATAATGTAAAGTATTTCGCTGTAATAATGATTCATCAAGCGATGGAAGGCAGCCTCCTTCCTGCTAATGGCGGATTGGCGGGCAGGATTCCCATGTGCAGGTGTGGATTAACCTCGGCAGGGAAGCCTGCTAGCAGCATGCCTAATACAGCCGTTAACCATACCGCATCGCCCTCTGCTGGAGCAGTGAGACATCGACGTCTCTCGCAGTGTGCCCTAGCCGTGTGAGTGGACACTAACGGCAGCGAGCAGCAGATGCATGCAGGAATGTAGGGTGTGGTCAGGCCCCCCGGCATGCCGCGCCTCTTCATGGACGGAATGCCGGCACGCATGTTTGAGATCTGAGATGGCTTCTTGGTCTTGACCCGGCCCCCCTGGCCCCTCTCTCCTGGCACTGTGCAGGTCTCTGAGTCAGGGCAGCGCCAGTGCGGCTGTCCTGGACGTGGCACAGGCCGGCGGGCACAAGAAGCGCGTTCGCCGTAGCTCCTTCCTCAACGCCAAGAAGTTATACGAGGACGCACAGATGGCCCGCCGTGTCCGCCAGTATCTGTCTGACCTAACGCTGGACATCAGCGAGGAAACCCTGCAGACTATGTCCCTGCAGTGCGAGCCCTCCTCCAGCAGCTGTAAGTCCTCCCCACCTCTAGGGGTACTGTGCAGTCAAATTGGGTATAGTTGAAGTCCTCCACAGCCGCAGGAGCTTAGCCTGAATAATCTGATGTATCTGTGAAGCATGTGGGGTGATCCATCATCACACAGGTCAAATAACACGGTAGTCGCTGCCCCCTCTCAGTGCCAAAGGGTGCCAGCGACAAGCGGAAACCCGACACATCGCCTGTGGTCCAGCGGTCTGGCCTGCAGAAGGCGCAACAGCAGAAAGGAAACCTGCAAATTGCAGCTGGACTACACTACACTACTCACAAGAAGGTGGTGGCAAGGGAGCAGCCGGGTTTCGGTAAGAGAGAGCAGCCAGTAATCTGGTGATTCTTCCAGCAAAAGAACAGGTGTGGGTAATGTTAAAGATGGACACGATCAGGAACCCTGCTAGTTTGGTAAAAATGGAACTGTGCTGCCATCTAGTGGCATGATTTTTAGTTCTAGTTTATGATTGTATGAAATTTGAAGCATTATGTTCATGACATATGAGCCAAAGCTTATATTAAAATACTGGTCCTTCTTTAGTTTTGTGTATAATTCTTGGTATAAATATTTCTTCTTTCAAGGGGGGAGTTCCCCTCAGGCCGTCAAGAAGATGCTGTCGGACGAAACCGGTGATCGGCACAGGAAGCAGACGGAAGACAGCGTCTCCAATGCCTCGTCCCATCTGTCTTCTCCTCCTACCTCTCCACACAGCTCTCCTCGCAAAGGTAAGGTGCAGAACCAGGCAGTCTGTTGTGTGGCTGCTGCCCCCTAGTGGAGAGTTGCATTATCTGCAACCACCAGTCTCAGAGCTGCACTGCCAGCTGTAGCAGTGTACCACCAACTCGGAAAGGATTCTCATTTTCCAAACGCCCGCTCACACCGCTGTTCGGCCATGGTTATGTATTTGTCATTTGTTCACATTGTGTTGTGTATTTTTATGTTATATGATTATATAATTCTTCTATGTTTTATATATTCATATTTTAATATGGGCTGCTTGTGAAAGGGCAGATCTGAGGTCCTTGTGTCGAAATGTGGCCCTTGATGGGTGTCAGTGAAGTGGAATATTGAATTCCCGAGAGTAAATGTCTGTAGCCTTCCTGGGCCATTCTGGCAGATTCTTTTGTGTGTGTGTGTGTGTGTGTGGGGGGGGGGGGTACACTATGTGTGCAGGTGCCTGCTTTGGCTGGAAGCTGCTGCTTTCACAGCACTGGAGTGAGGTTGCCGAGTGACCTGAGTGAATCATCTAGCTGTGTGAGATGGTGATAGTGCCACATTAATAGTGGCATCTGCCGGGTCCGAGTCCTGTAGCGTGATAAGCAGCAGGAAGTAAGATGGGCAGGGAGGGGAGCGTTAATCCCAGTGGCCGCCGCACGCCAGCTCTGCCCTCTTCCCTCGTCAGGCCTGACTGAGCTGCTGATCATACAGTGTGCTTTGCCTAAGCCACATTAAAACGAACAAAGATTCTTTTTAATTATTCGACTGTTAAACCCGACAGTTTTAGCATGAATAATCCTGCTTTCATTATTGATTTTCAGATAATTGGCTTGTTTGCAGCCCTTGACTAATACAGAATCGATTTGAATATTTTACTTGTGAAAGATCTGGAGAAATAAATGGGTCCTATTTTATTAAGGCAAACATGTGATGGGTAGTTTAGCGTGATGAAAGTTTATAGGACATTCTCAAGCAGCAGATGTCAGGCGATTTTAATTCTGATGTGTATCAATGAAGCCTCTTTGATTAAGAGCTCAGCTGGGTGCAAATCTCGCATGAACCCAGGGGCAGCTTTGATGTTTTCTGGTTCCCCTCCACAGATGTTTCAAAACTAAATAAATAGCTAGCAAGTCTCAGAAGATCATAGCTAGCTAGCTGGTTAGCAGAACGTACTGCTTCAGCGTCTCCTAAATAAGGAACGCTTTTATTTAATATTTAGTGCAGTGACTATATGTGCCCAACAGGGAGGCGTGGTGGTGAACAGAGCCACTGCATGTGCAGTGAACAGTGGCTTTGAGAGTCACCAGCATGAGGCGCTGTGGTAGCCTGTGTGCCAGCTGTGTGCTGTGTGGTCAGAGGCTCCCATTAAGCTGGTCCTGATTCGTGCTCTGCATTTTCATTAGCCGCCTCTGCCTGCGATTTCGCGAGGATGCCCCACGGACAGCTCGTACCCCAGCGTTCCAGGCTCATGGCGTTGCTATAATGATATCTGGATAATGGCAGTGCTATGTCCGGTGGTGATTGACAACATGACCATTAACACAAAGCTAACCACCCCCCCCCCTCCCCAACCAGGCTATCTCCGGACGGCGGACAATTTCTCCGACTCGGGCCACAGCGAGCGGTCGTCACGGTCCAGCCTGGTCAGCAACTCATCCTTCGACCTGATCCAGGATGACCGGAGGCAAAGGCACTCCATCAGTGCTATGGAGGCCAGCCCTGGAGGGGGGCGCATGGAGCGCCGGGCCACCCTGGACCCAGACCAGTACAGCCTGGGGTGAGTCAGACCACACTGATCAGAGTAATGGGAGCCTTCCCTGGCTGCTGGCCTTTAATGACGCCCCCCCCGCCCCCCCTCAGCTCCTACTCCTCAGTGGGCGAGGCCCGTGGCCTGTACTCCTGTGCCACGGCCCTGTCCTCCCCCAGCCTGGAGGAACTGACCCAGGACCAGGACCGAGCCTCTCTGGATGCTGCCGACAGTGGCCGCGGCAGTTGGACGTCCTGCTCCAGCGGCTCCCACGACAACATCCAGACCATCCCCCACTGGCAGGAGTCAAACTCCTCTGACCGGCCAAACTTTTCTGAGCACGGGGCTGGGCCGGGCCGGGGCACCCCTGATCTGGGCCGGGCTCGTGGGAGCTGGGCGTCCTCGCCCGCTTACTGGGGGGAGGACTCTGAGGGGGACACGGGAACCATCAAACGGCGGGGGGGGAAGGACGTGAACCCTGAGGTGGAGATGGACAACGTGCCGCTGGGGGGCGCGGAGGAGCCAAAGCAGCATAGTCGGGCACCGCACACCACTGCAGCCTCCGGGACGCCAAAGGGGCCTGTCGGTAAGCCCCCCCTCACTGCTAGCAATAATGATGTTTAGTACAGCAGTTCTGTCACCGTGATTATCATTGCTAGAGGTGGCATGGTGAGCAGTTACAGCAGTACGGCCAGTTGCTCTGCACTGTCCCGTTTCATGTTGTTACGGCTATGCTGCCAGTCGCCCTGTGGTATCCTGTTCCATGTTGTCACGACGATGCCACCAGTCACTCCGCAGTGCCCCGTTTCATGTTGTCATGGTGATGCTGCCAGTTGCCCTGTGGTACCACATTTCATGTTGTTATGGGAATGCCACCAGTCACTCTGCAATGTCCCATGTCATGTTATCACGGTGATACTGCTGGTCCCCCTGCGGTACCCATTTCATGTTATTGCCGCGATACTGCCAGTCACTTTGCAGAGTCCAGTTTCTTGTTGTCACGGTGTGGCAGTCGATTTTAGCTATTCAGGCCCACTAACTCCCCACCTTCCCTTGCCCGTACACCCAGCTCGCAGAGACAGCCGCTTCCGGGAGCCGCCCCCGACACCCCCCGGCTACACGGCCCTGACCATCTCCGACTTCAGCAAGGCCCCGCCCCACACCGGCCGCAAGCCCCCCGACTATAATGTGGCGCTGCAGAGGTCGCGCATGGTGGCTCACACGAGTGACCCCCCGCAGCCGCCAGCCCGGCCCAGCCCACGGCCCCCCCGCCTCCCGGCCCAGGGGCCGCCGGCTGAGGAAGAGGGTGAGTCCTTGTCCCCAAAACTTGTTCCTCTGAGGAAGACAGGCGCTTATACCCCAGAGAGTGCCAGACCATGAGTGAGAGGCCGGCCGGAGGCAGGTAACCCTCTCAGCTCTTTGACAGTGCATGCGCTGTACAAGCCGTGGTGTGGAGTCCTCAGCATCCAGGACCCGTGTGCCAGACCCTGCATGTTCGGTGCCCCCTGGTGGCCACGGCAGGACCATCTCCCATCTGCTGCCCCCCCACCCGCCACACCCTTTATTTTGCAGACAACTGTATAGTATAATAGTATAGTAAGTGCATTTCATTGCAGCTGTGTACGTATGAGAATTACATGTGATACATGACGTTTTAATTTCCATCGCTTCTTTATCACGTGACTCATTTCATGTTGTGGTGTTCAGCATCATTCGGTGTTCAGCTGACTTGTTTCCCGGCACTTAGCTGCATTTTTCTCACTGCTAAGGAGGAGGCCACACTGACCGCTGCCTGTCCCCCTTCCCCACAGATGAACAGGTTTCTGCCGTGTGAGAAGGGCACCATCTGCTGGATGTATTTTTGCAGCAAAAAAGAACTCGACCCCCCCCACATCCCTTTTGTGGTGCACAAGAGACTGGTGCTGGGTTCCTCCCTGCCTTAAAGCACCCGGGGGCTTACCGGGACCGGACGGACGCTCGGCACTCCAGAGACCTGTGACGCTTGGGGTAAACGGCCATGACAGCCGCCTGCTCTGGGGGCGGCCCTCTGGAGCAGGGCACCGCCCCAGCCACTCCCTTCCTGTTTACACGCCTGGCTGCTGCCCCCTCTCTGCGCTTCGGACAGAATGTCTGCATCCCTCGAGGAGGACAGTCTGTGGACTGACTTGTGTGCGCCGTCATGGTCAGAGAGGCCATTTACTAAAGTGTATCCATGGTTACAGTATTTACCTTTTACCTATGAGCCTTTTAGGGAATCACAGTGTTTTTTTTTAACTGACTGTGCCCTCTGCTGGCCAATCCGTATCAGTACTGTTTTAGGTAAAAATTGATGAACACTAAAGGTGGACTTTGTGGTGTGTATGAAGAAGGCTGGCTTTCCACAGCCTGCTCCCAAATGCTGCTCCAGCCCATTGTAATGACTGACGAGCAAAGGTCTCTCTCTGTTTTTTTTTTTTTTGTTTGAGACTCCGGAAAACAATGAATCACGAGACTGCAAATTCTGTCGTAGAAAAATGCAAAGATCTCCTCCTCCATATTTGTCGTTAGGTTACTGTCCTTCCTATTGAGTTGAGCTGATCATATTGATCGGTAAGTGAGAATTTACAGAGGACTCGAGAGATCGCAGTGTTTTTTCACTGTGCTGTGCGACATCCGTGTTTTATTTAAATTCCGTTTCGTAACCAGATGATGTTCTCGATGTTTATTTTCCTGTTGCATATTCGGCTGTCGATGCTGCATTTGTAATTTAATGGTAATGAGCATTAATCATTCCTGTCGTAGTCCCTGGAGATAGCGTGTACACTGTCAGGCAGAACACTAATAATTAAACAAGCCACACAGAAATGTATATGGTTATAGTTAATGGAACTGCTATTCAGTTCACTGTGTGATGTCCGGTTTGAAATGTACATTAAAATGTGTGATTTTTCTCAAGCTTTTGATACTATTTGGTCCTGTATGTCTTTTAGAAAGACAATTGGTGGAGTCTGTATCCTTTTTGTATTTTTAATACAACAGTTGTAAATATTGGTTATATTTTTGTTGAAACTGTAGAAATGTACTGTTTATGCCTCAACATCCAGTTTTATATAAAAACTGGGAATCAATAAACATAAGTCAGCCTGCCTGGATGGTACTGCGACTGACTCTTCTTCTTATGGCACTGCTGTCTAGTTGTAGCACTTCAGAAGAGCCTGAGGCTTTGTCCCCATGTACCCGGGTATTTTCCCTCCATTATTAAAAAAATAATTAAAATATCTGTCCACATGAAAATGCTAAAACATGCTGGCAAGAGCGTGCCAAACCAGCAAGTGGCGCTATAACGAACTGTAAAGCCATATTGGCCAATCAGAAGCGTTATTGCCAATTCTGCTAGGCTAAAAACGACTAACGTAAACGGCGAATGGTGCACATCAAACAAAGTAGATAACGGCGCACACTCTGACATTACAAGCCAAAAACTGTGCTCCCTGTCTACGCGTTGACAGTGAAAACGGAGTTTCGGAAAATCTTCAGAATCATCCTGGGCAGAGTTTCACAAGAGCTCCATGTTCTGTGACCTAAAACGCCATTTGCGTGTGGATGAAAGGCCAAAAGACGTAGAAAAGCTATGTTTTTAAAAATGTCTGTATACATGTGGACAAGGCCTCAGTCCGTCTTGGATTGCTGTCCTATGAGCCGTGATCTGTGTGCAGTGGGATGATGGACCATTCTTCAAGAAGGAATGCCTCCGGTTCTTTGAGGGATGAAGGGTCTGTATTTGTACTCTGCTCTCCAGAAATAGATCAGGTGATAGGGGAGCCCATGGAAGGTGTTTAACTCCATCAAAGCACTCAGGAATTTGTTTAGTAGTCTGCACCTAGGTCGGGGCATTATCACCACCATGAGGAATGGGAGTGTGCACCATAGGGTGATTCTGCTACCATAATATGTCCATACGGGACAAGCATCTGGCGTGATGACTCCCAGGAGAAGACTGCTTTTACCGGCAGATGCCGTGGGTTGAAGTGAACTTGACTGTTCCTCTTGACTCGTGCCGCCTGTCTGTACTTGGCATGCGTCTTTGTGATTTTTGAGCCAGTTCTCCTTTAAATATTCCATGATTTTTGCAGCTTTTGGCACCGATGCACCAGAAATCCAGGCTCTATCTGGACTCCTTTCAACTCATGTTGCTTTGAAAGCTCTCACATCAAACGTTAATTCGCAGGCAACATATCCGGGTACCTGGCATCCAGCCTAACATGACTCACCTTTGTAGCTGCGCTTCTAATTGACTTGGTTACTTCAAAGTTAGTTCTTATTCATGTGGTGTTCCCATTATTTTTGTCCACCCTCTGTACGAGTTAAAAGGCTTCAAGCATTTTGGGTTTAAATTTCGGGGCAATGTTAAAAATGCATATGTGATGTGACTATATCATCCAAGAGCTTCAAACGAGTGCAGTGTCACCAATGGGGGTGGGGCCTTTACTGCCCCAGAGACGAAGCCAGACTCGGGGGTCAGTAAATGGACCGTAATGCTGAGCTGGGGGCTTGGAGCCCGCTCCTGACCATCTTTGGCGAGGATTTCTCTTCATTTGTCCACGAAGTGCAGGATTCCAGCATGTATATTGACCTTTTGGGGATGCATATGATCAGGGAATGAAAGGCTCAGTGGCAGTGTTTGCCCCTACTCAATCCATGCATTTGTTTGGGGGCGCCCCCTGTTGGTCACGAACAGTCATTACACTAAATTTTAAACAGAAACGTTCTATATTTTGGAGATCTAAGCAGAGTTGGGTGGGTCCTGAAGTTACTTTTTGAATGGGGCACTGGAAAAGACATCCACCCTTGACTGCACTAATGATTGCCGATACAGAGGCACTGGCGGAACAGCTGTGTAGCACAGCCTTCCAGTGGTGTTTGACTGAGGACCCGGAAGGGGCCAGCTGATGTTCCATTCCACCGGAATTCAAGTGATCTGGGCACCTGAAGGCGCTCTCTTGTTCCATATTCTGAAACTTTTCTGAAGCTCAAAATTGTCTACACAGCACATGTGTGCGTTAAAAGGAATGTAGGATGTTTTGAGGATACAGGAAAGTAGTTATTGTTTAAAAGGAAAAGGGGGAATCAAGGTAATACAGTCTCACAGGGTTCATAACCTATTCTAGCAAGAACATAAACCATATATGAAATTACGCACCATTAGCAACTATATTCTCTGTATGATGTGCTGTCACTGAATTGCTGCCTGCCCACTTTGTTTGTTTGAGATTTTAAAGATAATAGTATCCAGTTTGTTTCTGTGCAGGATGCTTTCACATTTTCTCTGACCGGATATTAAACATGGTGCCAAAGAACATTAAAATGTAGTCTAAGACCCCTCTGGGTCTTGGAAAATAAACACTCCCTTTGACGACCTATTTTACATCATCTCCCAAGCTCAGTCACTTCGTTCTAACCCTAATCTCTGGCCGCTCACTCCCCTAACAGCAATGTGTGGCTCAGTGAGTTAAGCCTCTGTGCCTGCGATCGGAAGGTTGCCGGCCAGCCTCAGCACGAGAGTCACATCTGTGGGCTCTTCAGCAAGGCCTTTAACGCACAGCTTCATTGGCACCGCTGCAGGTGGCTGCCCTTTACGGCCAAGCTCACTATCACCTACATGTGTGTCACGGAGAACAAGACGGGGTAGGCAAAGAGAGAATTTCCCCACGGGGACCGATAATGTATGTCTGTCCTGACCCTCAGCCTAACCCTTGGTCAGTCTGTCCTGACTCTTACACTTACCCTGAGTCAGTCTGTCCTGACCCTCAGCCTAACCCTTGCTCAGTCTATCCTGACCCTTATGCTAACCCTTGATTAGTCTGTCCTGACCCTCAGCCTAACCTTTGGTCAGTCTGTCCTGACCCTTATGCTAACCCTGGGTCAGTCTATCCTGACCCACAGCGTAACCCTTGGTCAGTCTGTCCTGACCCTCAGCCTAACCCTGGGTCAGTCTGTCCTGACCCTTATGCTAACCCTGGGTCAATCTGTC
>JAAGVU020000015.1:4283610-4296862 GCA_011763525.2 Mormyrus iriodes | reverse complement strand
TCAGTTATGACATACAGAGCTGTCAGAGATGGAAGGAATCAAATACAGCTATCTATCTATCTATCTATCTATCTATCCTTCCATCCATCCATCCATCTAACCAGCCAGCCAGCCTCTAATTCTGCTTAGGATTGTTGAGAGGAATCAAATGCCATATGTAATAATTATAATAAGGTGCTTTTAATTTTTAAATTTAATTCTTGTTCACTTCTGTGTTTATGGATATTTTATACAGAAACTGCAGATTAAACTTTCAGAAAAGCAAAATGGAAAGTTATTGTAATGGGCTGTACAATATCCATCCATCCATTTTCTATAGCCGCTTATTCCATATGGGTCACGGGGGGTCCAGAGCCTATCCCGGAAACTGCGGGCACAAGGCAGGGAAGAACCCAGGATGGGGAGCCAACCCATCGCTGGGCACACTCACACACCAGTCACACACACACATACCTACGGGCAATTTGGCAACTCCAATCGGCCTCAGCATGTCTTTGGACTGTGGGGGGAAACCAGAGTACCCGGAGGAAACCCCATGACGACACGGGGAGAACATGCAAACTCCACACACATGGAACCTGGGCGGAGACATGAACCCTGATCCCAGAGATGTGAGACAACAGTGCTAACCACTGCACCACTGTGCCGCCCCACTGTACAATATTGAAAGTTTAATTGCATTCTGTTTGAATCTATAGCGCCAACAATACCATTACCAAACAGCCACCTCACACACTGTCAATAACGCAAGAAAAGCAAAAAACAAAAAAATATATGAGTTTAGTTATTGAAAGTGAGCACATTTCATGAGGGCATGGCTGCTTTGCTGGCTGGGGCGCGCTGTTATGAGTTGCAGCGTGTTTGCCAAAGGCCCTGACCTTGGCTTGTTAAACGTGCTTGGAAAAACAGCGGGAATGACGATCCCGAGTCCGCCGACCTCCGCCTGTCAGAGCGTGATCCGCGAGCCGAAAGGACAGGCACGCGGGCGCGAGAACGGACAGCGGCCCGCGCAGTGACAGGCGCGCGAATCCGCGCGGGAGGAGCGGGAGCAGCGCCTTCAATTAAAACCGTCAGTGTGTGTGAATGGCGGCCGGAGACAGGCGGGCTTCGGGGAGAATACTGATGGATCCGGCGGCGCTGGCACGGTCCCCGGTCGCTGTCAGCTGTTATCAAGCAGCTGGAAAACTGCACAAAGGGAAAAATTACAGAGAAACAGAGCAGCTTTTCTGTGCTGAATGATCGAGTGGGAGAAAACGCCGCAGCCTGGCAGGGTAACGCTGATATGATGCGACTTCTTAGTCTATATTCCTCTTTTTTCCGCTCATGTATATTTATTGTTTCCACACATGTTGATGAAGCAACTTAAAAAGGATAAAAAAAAATTAAAAAGATATTTTCTGTTGGCTTCGCCTTCAAAGCGGCAGCCAGAAATGACTATAATCGCAGAGGTAGCGTGGACAGCAACAGATGGGCCCGCATAAAGCGGAGCCTTCGCTCTGCTCCCGCAGCCAAATTATTTTCACCCAGCAAATAAACGCTGGAATTAATTATCTTCATCGGAACGTTATCAAAGTGGCGCGCTTTTACTTATTGTATTTATTTCATTTATTTATTTTTACTGAAAATAAACACGACAGAGTTCTGTTACCATAAAACGTGACGATCGCCCGAGGAGATCATTCCTCTTTCATGGGGGAGCACAATCATCAGTCTGAATCCTGGGACCTTTAATCCCTCCTCAGCTCCAGAGCGCCGATAAAATGTTACTAAGCATTTGGTATCTAAGGAACCTTACGGATATTTTTTGATATTTCAATTTTCCTGTGAAGTTTTACATATTTTATACAGTGTAGAAGTGAATTCTTCTGTTAGAGCTATAATTAAGGAAATTATCGTGATGTATCCAGCTTCAAACTAAAATATATGCAGTCAAAAATCAGTGAACCTTTCAAATCTAACATTTGCAAAGAGTAAATGAGTGACTGACAGAATGAGGAATATTCGCTGTACTGACCACTCTCACTGCTGATGTCTTCATTCATGAGGGATGATTGATCTTTCATGGCGTTGGCTCAGAATACTGGAGGGAATGCGTGGAGCTGCTGATGGGGGGTACGATCTCCTGGGTTCTGTTGTCCCCACGTCGCTGTACGATGCAAAGCAAAATGGACACCTGACTTAAAATGAAGGGGGTAGTTTCATCACCTCCAGTGCTGTGATGCTTACAAGCAGCACCTGGTTGAACCCCATTTGGCACCCTAGCCAAGCTTCACTACTCACACCCCCTCGAAGATGCTGCTGTAGTCGGCCTGTGTTGTCCTAATGGATTAACTGGCACTGCATTCAGGAAGGAGGTCCATGGTGGAGTTACGGTGCTTAAAGCCCTTGTTACACCTACACATGCACTTTTGCTAGTTACGTGTTACAAATATAGTAGGAACTGGCAGTGTGTATCTGTGTGTGTGTGCATGTGGGGTGGGGGCGTATATAGCTGGATCAGGCTTCGATCTATGTGTCAAAAAGCAGAGGCCTGTATGAGTGGCACATGCCCAGTGAAGGTCGCCGGGGAGGAATAAATGAGAAACCCATGGGTTTACTTTGTCTTTTCGTAAGCATCTTTCAACAGAATCAATGTAATCAAAATGTCACCTCATCATCTGCAGAACTTTTATATGGGGCTGAGAAGCAGAGCACTCCTTGGTGAAGATGAGATAAGGAGATGCTGTCTGAAAAAGTTCAGGGCACAAGGTCGGTGAAGTACATCAGCTCAGGGCCGGGACACTGGGGTATGGTGACACTGACACGTGCACAGAGCAAATTCAGCAACAAATCAATCCACCGTCCCGCATTTACTGGTTACTATTTGTTTAGAAACAGGAATTAATGAAAAAATATGTATTTCAGGTTTTATTGTCATGTGTTTGTAGGAAATCTTTATACAACTGTTGCAGTCTAAAGTTTACTGCTCCTGCTTCTGCATGAGCACTGCATGCGATCTCCCAGACAATCATAATCATTGATGTCGTCGCTGTTGGACTCAGTCATAGATCTTGAGGCACGTTTGTGAGAAATTAAACAAAAATAAGTGAAGAGGAGAAAAGTGAACAAGAACTGGTCACGAAAAGTCATTTGTCTTCCATTGTACATATATTTTGTATTCCACAGAGACTATATCGGGCAGAAGCAAGTGATTTGTTGGCGCTGCTTTGTGTCTGCTGGCTGGGTCACCAACTTTTCTGACAGACTCTGCTGGTAGGTAATACGTTCTGTTTGGCTCTGTCATTATTTTTCAGCTCCTAAATATTGCAAAAACTTCAAATTTCACAATGTCAACTTTTTCCAGTATTGTTCAACTCTAACACATGATACATTCACAAAAGAATATATGATATTAATTGGTGATATATATATATATATATGTGTGTGTGTGTGTGTGTATATATATATATATATATATATATATATACTGTATATACCATATTATGTAAAATGTTGAGATGGGGCTAACCTTCATTTTCAGCGATTATTTTGACATACAGGAATGTCATAATGTCAGAAAGTAAATTTAATCAAAATAAATTAAGTCAAAGTGATGATAAAGGCTAGGCAACTCCAGTAGGCTCAATGGCACATATTGATGGTCAACCTCACATTATTGGGTGAGTCCGTCACACATGAATGTCTTTTTTTAAGATGTATTTTCACTGAAGTCATGCTGTGGTGATATCTAAGTTCTGCTTTGCAATACCGACGGATGACTGCATTTTCATTCACTTTTAGCCTGAGCTGCTTCCACACAAATTATGCTTTTGCTCTTCATCTGGACCCTTGTCCTCCATGTGCCATCTTCTTTCTGCCATATTGCCGAGTAATGGGTAATCCTGGAAATTTTTTATCGATGCTTTTCAATAATCAAGTAATCGTAACAGCTATAATGACAAAACTAGATGACTACCTACTTTTTTGTATGTTGTATTTTTTTTTTGTCAGACAGAAATGGGATTATGGGTTATAACATAAGAATAAGTCACATCCAGTTGCTTGGTAACCGGTATTACCTAAAGGTCTGGAAATTAAGTGTGATTTATTTTTGCAGTCATGTAATTTTATGTACCACTGTAACATGTTGTATATTTGGAGCAAGTAACCCACGGTTTTTATTAACATTGAAATTGCTGGCTTTTTGATGGATGGCTATTCCTGGGTTGTCAGATATGCAATTTTGAGTATGAGACCAGAAGGGAGGCACATTGCTTGTGCTGGGGTGGGTTAAACTTTTTGTTTACAGTAGTTGGATGACCCGCTGGTCCTGGTAGCCTTTTTTGAAGAGCTAATATTCTGCATTTGGCTTCTCTTCAAGAACTTGTCTCTTGTCATTAACTACACAGGCATAAAGCCATGCTTTTTCCTGGATATGCTTCAATTTCTGTCCTCATCATGGGAAAATGCTACAATTACTGGCTTATAACTTTATTTATGAATGTTTTTTGTCCATCTGTTATCTATTGCCCCTTGTATTTAAGCGCAATACATTATTTATTATTTTTTTAATTAGTTGAGTACATCTTCAATTAGTCACAACACACGGCTCAGTAGAATACTCCTGTATTCTGCGATTCTTTGCTGTTAACTGGTGTATTGCTGTGTTGTGTCTGATCATCTATTAGGTCTTAAGCTTCAGCTGTGAAGGTATCCCCTGTTAGTTTATCCAGTGCAGGGTCACAGAGAGCCGAGGACGCCATGGATGGGATGCACACACATGCAGTTTAGAGACACTGATTAACATAAACTGTATGTCTTTGGACTTTTGGGAAAACACTGGAACACTTGGAAGGAAATGCACAAAAAGATGGGGAGAATTTGCCAGCATGTATTTACAGAGCCACATCGTCACCCTTGAAGGATTTGTCTGTCCCTCCATCCATCCATTCTTCAACCCCTTATTCTGGTGATTTTTTTTGAGGGGGTGGTTGGGGGATGCCTAAAAAATTTGTCATATACTGTTTAGACTGCTTCAGTAGGCTTTAGTAGGCTTTTTTGACATGAGTTCCTAAATTGCCAGTTTTTTTAACCTTCATTAAACAAACCTCATTTCTTCTGCACGTGATGGACCTTTTCTAACTGCTCACTTTTTGACATTTCATAAGAAACTGTAAATAAATAAATATGCGGCACCTCGGTTATGAGACTGCAACTATTTCCAGGGGAGGCTGTAGCAGAATTAACTTAACAACATGATGAAGTGTAGTAGTTGCCCTTATGATGATGCTGGCATTAATATAAAAATCCTCATTAAGGATTTTTCCACCTGCTGACTTTAATAATGCACCCATCGCATTTCTATAACCGACTGCTTTAAACACTGAGATCTTATCTTAAAAATGGCAGATCAATCGATGCTGGAGACAATGAGCAGTGTGGAAAAAAGCAGTGACTTTTATTTGGCAAAAACAGCCAAATAGAACACAGATGTCTCAGCGATTCAGTGCAGCATCCGGTAAAGCGGCCATTTAGCCGATTATCACCTCACAGGCTCTGCATTTCTCCACAGCGGCCTGCGTTTCATAACGCCATAAATGGCTGCGTTATCGTCAGGAGTAAATTATCAACAGGAGGACATTATTGACCGTTTTTTTCACCTTGTTGTGAGAGCGTTGCTTCTGAAGCAGGGAGCCTGCATCTTCACTCCAACCTGTCACCATGCTTGATCAGGATTACAGCTGTATGGAGATGGAGTGCACGAATAGGACAGTGACCCCACTCCTGAGGGGAACGGACCTACATCACATTACCTTGGAATGTAGCTTCCTGCGTCATTCATGTGCTGCTCAGTGTGCAATCTTGTCTGCTCTGCTCCGCTCGTTTTAGAAGATAGCCATCACAGATCGTGATTATTCGACACACGTATCTGTGAATGAGGTAAAATGTCTCTGGATGATGGAACGGAATTTAAGCCATGGGGAATACTAATGCTACAGAAATCTATTTGCCATCAACACGCCTTTTGTTTTTCAACTAGCGGTGTGTTGGGCTAACCGTTCACCTTTATGCAGACATCAAATTGGCCCTAACGTGTAATTCGCAAACACCTTGCTCAGATCACAGATGCTCATTCTCTTAAGACCCTTTCAAAGCAGACGGAATTAGTTTGAACCTCAGCGGCAGAGACTCATGACTGAAATAAACAAAGACTTTTGCTTGAAAAATTGTACATATCACTAATTACGCAGCCTGTCATGTCATCTCTGTTTCTGCCTTCAAACCATTACTGTCGCTTTGAAAATGGATCGTCACTTTAAACGTAGCAGAAGGCTATATTTTGGAATCATCCATCAACGTCTGCTGTGGGTGAAGTTCTGCTTTCCACATTTGCCTGCTGATATTATTTACTAATTGCACTGTATGTCATGTTTTATGAGGTTATCAGTCAAGCAAAGTAATACTAGTGGTACAGCTAATAAAGGAATAATTAATAATTCGCTGCAGCTGCTGTAATTCAGAGACAGCATGCTGTCATGCCTTCTCCACAACCCAGTTATCGGGATTTATAGATAATGCTTAAAGACACACTGATATCTTGCCTAAAGAGACGCAATAGTACTGTAGATGTTTGCCATGAGCTACAGTAAAACAACAGCCTTCATTACTGACAGGAGAAACCTGCTGATTAGTGTGTTGCTGGATTAAGGTAATTGTTAATAACTGGTCATTGGGCTGGAATTGGAAGAGTGAGCAAAGCTGGGTTTATGTTATAATTTTGAGTGGATTTATTAGGCTGGTCAAGGGATGTTGTATGACTTCCAGCTGATATTAGTCAAAGCATCCATTCCTGGTGGACATATTACAGGGAGAGGGACCTGCAAGGAAAGGGAACTGACGCTTTCCCTGCTGAAACAGGCAAATCAGCTCTGCTACCTAAATGTGGTGTTCACATGCTCTTAGAGTATGTCTGTGGTCATGGTCAGATTTGCAAAGCAGGGGTGATGTCACATTCTCCAGAGTGCTGAGCATTGTGAGGGGTCCATTCTGGACCAGGATGCCAATTGAGAGATGTTTCCAGCGTTTTCTCCTCTGTCTGTGGACATAATGCCTGGAGGCAGGCACAGATGTGCTTCTCATGTACGCAGGTAGACTGGCTGAAATAACTAGAGGCAAAGTGCAACACTACGCTTCATATGTGGGGTTTCTTACCAGAAGGCAGGGATACTCCAGCTGTAAATGTAAGCATAGCTCACCCAAAGGCCTGGCGTGCAGTACACTGAACATTCAGCAGGGGCCGCCTGTCCTGCGACAGCCCTCAGCACTATCACAGCAGGTGTCTGGATCGCAAACATCACCTCTCACACCTGAGCCCCTGGTAGATAGGGGCGAGGCTGTCACTTGTGAAGGGAAGTTCATCTGTTGATGAGATTGATTAAAATTGATGCTCGTAGAAAAGCAGCCAGAGAAGGCTTGTTTCTGAATGTGCCCCATGTGGTTACAAACCAGGGTGAACATATGGACGGAAAGGCTGATATTCACATATTCCAAGCTTCCAGATCCATACATTTTTTACCTTGTCTATGCAATAATGCCAGCAATCTCCCAAAGCCGATGTTTTCAAACTCCAAAGATCTAACACTGTAGTATTTTAATTTTTTTCCTTTTGTTGTTGCATGTGGCCCTGTACCTCCATAGCTGTGGAACAGGGTCCTGCCCCTGGTTCGGTGTGTGTAGAATTTGCATATTCTCCCAGTGCTTGTGTGGGCTTCCTGCAGCTACTCCAGTTTCCTCCCACAGTCCAAAAACATGCGGTTATATGAACTGGTGTCCCAAAATTGCCTATGGTATGTGTATGTGATGGACTGGCATCTTGTTCAGGGTGTCCTCTGCTCCTTGCTTCCAGGGACGGGCTCCAGGCTCACTGCTGCCCTCTGTTGCCTAAGTGGTTATGAAAGCTGGATGCATTTTCTTTGACACACAGAAGCCTAAGCAGAGTTTTGTATATCCATGTAAGCTCTGATCAGATAATTGTGCTTATTGTTCTTAGTGACAGCTGCTCATATTTATAATGCAGAGGGTCCTGGTGAGATAATGACGGACTTAATTGAAGATGCACTATTTTTAGGTTGTTGATTTGCCCATCTTGATGTGATAGGGAATAAAAACAATAGGATCTTTCTAAATTACTACTATGTGATTAGAATTCACAAAGACAATTAATGAGCAACATCAGCCAAAGTGTCCCTTAACAAATAACTGAACTGTACATCATTGAGTGATTATAGAAATTACAGCTTTTTCCTCTTATCCAGGTCAGCTCACAAAGTACTTGTTTCTACAGCTTGGCATTGCAAGCAGATGAGCTAATTTCTACCTCAGGGATGTAATTTTAAGGTCCCACCCAGGGTTTGACTATGGAACTGCAGTCATAAGCCCCATTTCGGATCAGATTTATGCTAGAAATAAATTATTTGCATAAATTTTAAAAGGTCGTAAGATGGCTTCATTAGACTTATTTTAATTTGGATTTTAATATCTAGTTAAGAAGTTATTTTTTAATATTAGGTGCAGCCAGTTGATGTGCGCTCCTAGCAGTCATATAAATGGCGTTCCTTTCCGAAAGTCCTGTTTTCGGTCCTGAATGTCCTGTTCCTCAAGCTTCCCAATGACTTGTTCGTTTTCATCTTAAGTGCATCCATTTTGTTGCCGGTCATCTTCTTTTTACTTTACCTACAAAGTTTCCAAGCATTATGGTCTTCTCCAAAGATTTTGGGCCAGAAAAAGCTTCTGGTTTGATACACGTGTTTTGTTTTTGCTACCTTGCAGTTCGGCGTCTGACCTCCTCGTGTTTCTAATGTGTTATTTGGTTCGGTGCTCGTTGGGTGCCCGTGAAAGTCCTGTTAAGAGCTCTAATAAAGAGCGTGTTATTCCCGGCAAGCAAGTCTCCTCGTCATTTGCTGTTCTTGCGATGCCTCGGTCTGCCCAGCGCTCCAGTACCTTGTCTGGAGTAGGTAGTAAAAAAGGGCTCCCGGAATGTGAATTTTTGTTTTACTAGGTGCTTTGTGAAAACTCTTTAATATTCATTAGAGAAGCCCTACCTGATTGGATTAGTCAAACTTATGATGGCAAAAAAAAGGTAGCACATGTGGATGGGAGCATATTCACCGGCCAATCAGGTAGTGTTTCTTCATGAATATTAATGAATTTTCTCGACCCAACCCATAAAACGAAAATTCGCTTTAAATTGTTGGCTTCCCTGTGTATGCTGCTGTTAATATCAAACTACTAATGGCTATTAATAAAGATAGCAACTTCTATTTTAAATGTGCTGTCAAATCGTCTTGTTTATTAAAATGACTCACGCATTCCCCACAAATGGGGCGTTATTAGGCCTATTTTAGGGGGGGTTTTGGGAGGCTTTAGCCAGTTAAAATCACAGCATTGAAAACACCCTCTACGGTTGTAGCATGACATTGAATGAAGAAGGTGATGGCTACCTTTTAAGTATGCAACAGATTGTTCTTGCTGATGTGTTCGATTTCATTTTGTTCTGACTTTGTTTGAAGTATACAGCCACCTTAAGTTTTCACAGTGCAGTGTCCTCACTTACTCACATTCTCCACTAGTGTGGCTGGCATAGGAGATTTGGAAGAGAAGGGTGCAGACAACTGCCCCACAAGGGGCCAGGTTTCTTGTGGGATACACTAAAGGAGGTCTGGTACAAGTTGACGGTCCATCGAGGGTGGTCATTTTCCATTATTCCCTCCCTTGCAGTTAGGAGGCAGTGCTGGGGGCCCATGATTGATTGGTTAGGCTTCTCTCTGTTGGATTATCAACCAACCATAAGCCTACAAGAATAGACTCTTCAATTAGCAGTAAAGCAACAGGGATGCAAAAGCCAGCGGCTGGTTATATGACCTCTATTTTTAATTTGCAAGGAATCTAATTATTACTATGTGAAATGACTTTTGCAGAGAGTGTCAGTAAGGCGAAGCTGCAATTTATCATTTCAACACCACTGGTACCAGTGTGAATGAAGCACAATGTATTGTTGGGTTTGCATAGTAACACCCTCAGTACTTGTATTTATGAATGGCAGTTGTTAATGTGAGACCTGCCTTAACGTGCTGAACACACAGTGCTGTTTATCTGAATAGGAGTTTTTAAGATTAGAGTTCTGTTTTCTTACAAAATGTTTAATGGTAATCTATGATTTCCCAATAATTATTTAGAATTTAAGAAAGGGAGCACTGTAGAAAATTTGAGGATGGGCCAGACTGAATGTTATGATCCAGTAAGTGATGTCATAAGCTGAAATGTTTATCAATGTATCTAATGTTTGCAGCAAATGAGGAAACCTAAAGAGAAACGTATCAGCAAACGGAATGAGTTTCAATGTGCATTAACACAATGAAACCTGTATCTTAGCAATCAGATTTTTGTTCAGGACTTCAGAATGTATGAAGATTGCCTTGTTTGATGTAATTATTTTTAAACATTGGCTATATTTATGTAAATGTATCTATTTTCTTTGCCCATGTAAGTGTTTTTTTTAAGCATTGCAGAAAGCAGGCGTTGAGTCAGACTCAGTTTGGGGCTCTGTGATTAGGTTAGTTAGACTAACGACTGACACATGTTGACAATCGAAAGATTATTAAAGCAGCTCTGCCAGCCTCAGGTACAGATTAAAGCGAGTAGCAGAGGCGTTTGGGGCCGGTTCGGGGTGCGAGCTTGCTGATTCAGTTCTGTGCTCTCCCTCTATCTGAGGGGTATTTGGTGGTTTTAAAGCAGTTAGTTAAGGTCTGAAATTAGCAGGCAATTTTTCTTACCGTATAAAAACCCCTAGGGTGTCTGAGAGGTTTATGTAATATCTCACTCGCCCTCAACCCGAGGCTGCCATGAATCATAAGGGTGATTTACACATGTGAAGTATAGGCATTTCTCAGTATAAAACATCCTGGGGCTTTTGATTGCCATAAATGATCTATTATGTTTTTTTGTCACTTAAACTTAGTAGTCTGGCGATTTGAAATACCTAGATTGCTTTTGAACCTTGAGATCAGGTAGATTTGCCACATGGTTTGGCCCGAATGATTCCTCCATTAAAAGCCTCCCCCACATACTTTGTTTAATGAGTGGAGTTTTAAAGCATACTTGCACATTTCACAAATAAGGATAAGAGTTTGGAAACTGGTCGAATGAGGCCATTTTGTTTTCTTTGAGAAGTTTGGGATGGCTTCACAATCTCTTTTGTAAAATAGCGCTTGCACAAAAAAAAAAAATTCAATATTAAAGTTGGGTTATTTTTGAAGGATGTTTTTTGCACTGGTCTGGTTCTGGCCGTCTCTTGCCTCCTGGGACAGTTACAATCACAGCTTAGAGTTCAAAGAGGACTTTTGAAATGGCTTTAAACCCAAAGGGAGGGAAAGTTATTGACTTCTGTTTGAAAATAAATTGTTCAATACATCCTCGAAAACATTATGATGGCGGAACATTTTTCATTTAATGAGGGTCTAGTTATACAAATGGAGCGTGTTTATAATGCTGACAGACAGAAACTGATTTTTAATCAATTTTCAGTCTTGAGAAAAATTCATCTTTCAATTAAATTGATTTTTATAATGAGCTCGACCAGAGTCCTCCTGAATCTCTGGGGTGGTGCGTGAGCAACATTTTTACCAGTATTTATTGACCCTTTAACTGTTTCAATGACTGTGCTCTTCTCCACACAGCAAAAGTGTTAATACAGGAATATAAAGCATAATAACTGGGGCACCTTGGTGCTATACCTGGACCCCTTGTCTAGACGTTGTTAATAAGCCATGAAGTGCAGAGGCTGTAGTCAGGGACTGAGAAACTTCCAGATTTGCTGTCTCCTTTTGGATGACAAAAGGTACAGTGACCCCAGTTAGTGAGAGGGCAGAAAGGTTATGGTCTTTGGGAGATGGGCTGATTTCACTTTGTCTCGGATGGAGGGCACCGGTGGAGTAGCTCGCCTAGGGAACCACACGGCCTTCGACCGGCACTGCTCTGGCTCCATGGTGCCTGAACCTAGCAGACCACCTCTGAAGTTCTAAAGTTGACCCCATCTTGGGACCATAAGGCCCACACCAAGTCAGAGAACCCGGAGGGACGGGGTCACATGACCAGAAAGCGTGCATCCTGATTAGGAGACATCATGGAAGTACCACCATCACACCGCTAAAAAGCACCCATGTCCACCCCTGCCCTGCCTTGCCGCCTCTCATCTTGGTGACAGTCTACATCTACAGCCACTACCACGCTTTCGTTTCAGGCCTTTGGTGCATTAGCATAGCATAGCATGTCTTCAGAAATCACAACTCATTAAACTCGCTATTAACCCTCATTTTCAGTTTTGCTCTCATTATTAATTTGACTAAATATGACTGAAATATGGGCACCAACAACTGGTGCACCATATGAGGATGGAGGTCATATATTTAATGCTTCATCCTCGCTGTCATGGGCTGTGACCGGTACATATTAGGTCGGTACATATTAGGTGCTTCTTATGAGAACAGAAGCAATATTTTAATATTTCACGTCCATTATCATGTGCTGTGACTAACCTTCACTATAACAAGTCATGAGATTAATATCTCGCATTTGTACCAGTGGCGTTGAATTACAGTCTGTAGAAATAATTACAAAACATAAATGAATTCTAAAGACTGTGGAGACACTCCTGAGGTTACCGTGTCTCCATCATGCAAGTGCGGCCTGAACTCTTAATGTCAGGAAGCTGGAATCAGTCTGGCTTCTTTTGTTCTCCTGAATGTTTCTGACCAAATGGCATCATAGACGAAATGGACATTTTGACTAGCTATAATGCGTTTGCTTTTGCATCAGCACAATGTTACAGTGCCTTGAAAAAGTATTCATACCCCTTGAACTTTTACACATTTTGTCATCTTACAGCCACAACCTTAAATGTTTTTTTATTGAGATTTTCTGTGATAGACCAACACAAAGTAGCACATAATTGTGAAGTGGCACGAAAATGATACATGGTTTTCAAAATTTTAAGCAAATAAAAATCTGAAAAATGTGGCGTGCATTTGTATTCAGCCCTCCTGCATCAATACTTTGTGGAGCCACCTTTCGCTGCAATTACAGCTGCAAGTCTTTTGGGGTATGTCTGGACCAGCTTTGCACATCTAGAGACTGAAATGTTTGCCCATTCTTCGTTGCAAAATAGCTCAAGCTCAGCCAGATTGGATGGAGAACGTCTGTGAACAGCAATTTTCAA
>JAAGVU020000015.1:4215805-4229129 GCA_011763525.2 Mormyrus iriodes | reverse complement strand
GTTATGCGCGAGGCCCTTTGCAAGTGTGTTTTTCATACTTTGCAGTTCATTTTGAGCTTAACTGCAGTTTTTACATCACTGTTAAACTAATATGACTGATTTTTGTTTTTGCTAAAATCAAGAAAGGCAGTATGCAGCCTGGTATAGAAGTGCACACCAGGTGTGGCTCTGCTTCTCCCATCACTGAGACAGCCCTCCATTACCTCCCAGTCGAACTTCTCACCAAGTTCTTCCCATTGGTGGTGGGGCCCCCTGTCGGCCACAAACAGTCACTACACGAAATATTAAATAAATGTATCTTCTTGTTTAGGAGATGTTGAAGCAGCACGTTCTGCTAACCAGCTAGCTAACTACGATCTACTGACTCTATTTGCTAACTATTTAATTTCCTTTTGAAACATCTGGAGTGGGGGGGGGGCAGGAGGTCCCAAGGTGACATTTTGAGTGGTGGCTTCAGAAAACAACAAACGCAGCCATGCCCAGACGTCGGGGGCCTCAGGCAAACATGTCGTTTGAGTCGCGGTAAACACCTCTGCTGGTGCCGTGGATCCTGAATGTGGTTTCACCGCGGCCCCTGCTACAAACGATACAGGAGAAGGTGCCCGGGAGCTCCTGTTTACCAATGCTGTTTGCTCTGGAGTAAACAGGCCGATTATGAGAAGCGGGCAAGGGGGCCGGGCCAGCGCTACCGAAACATGAGGCAATTCTGCTGCTGGCGGAGACACGTTCTGGGCTCCAGGTACCAGCTTCCCCAGTTCCCCTGTGGTCTGCCACTGGTTTGGACGATTCCACACACTCTTACTCACCGCCTAATTGTTTTGAGAGAGTGTGATTGCAGTGATTATGCATAAAACTTAAGCCATATAATCATAATCTGTTTGCATGTGTTTATATAGCCACCTAAAGATTAGACTCTTTTACTTGTATATGATCATAGTGCATGTGTCACAGTTTCAGTGCAGTAATAATCTGCAATCCATCTCTTATGTGGCTGTTTGGTAAATAACATAAAATATTTTGTTTTGCACCATTAAACTCAAACTCATTTTTTGCCAGCATTTTTAAAAAATGTAAACCTGCAGCAAACGTGAGTCTGCCAGACTTTGCAGGAAAATATCGTTACTGGACAAAATCGAAACGATATGTTTTCTAAAGTGAAAGGGCTCTAAGTCGCTACCTAAAAGGTACGGCACGTTCCAATAAAAGCACCCGTCTGCGACTCCCATCTGCGGCAGAAAAAATGTAAACGAAGCCTTAGGATTTCAGTCCCAGAGCTGACGGATATGATGGCTGCACCGTGCGGCAGAGGAGCCCTGATGTTTGATATATGCGAGCACCTGTGGCCATCCATCACATGGCCAGGGACAGAGCGGTGAGGCAGGGCCCCCATTTTGGGCCGGAGGGTTATGAAAATGACGAAGGCCTTATTTTGGAGGGAAACGAGCAGCACTCAGGCGGGTTCCCTGCGTGGCTGCAGGAAAATGCAGGGCTGGAAATAGATAATTAAAATTCTGGCGGACCTCGTTCTCAGTGGGCTGTTCCTGTTCCCCTGACATTTATTACGAGGATTAAATAAGAAGTGCCATTAATGTAATATACAAGGCCTCATGGAGCACAAGCGGCGATCCGGTTTCGCGGGGAATGTTCCGGACCGAGGCCCAGGAGGGCTCCTGCAGTCTGCCAGTGACGGTGCTGTGTATCGCAGCTCTCCGCCATTCCCTCATTCTGGACCCTAATTAAATATTCAGGCTCCTTTGTCTCGCTCAGTAACACCTCCATGACCGTGATATCCAATGCTCCCCACATCCCCCGTTTATCGTTCCTGCCTCTCGACCCTTGACAGCTCCAGTTACCCCCTGTTACTCCCTCGGCCCCCCATGTAACACTTCTGCCCCCCCTCCACACACACACACCACACACGCTTCCTATAAAGCGAAACAACATACCTCGAGGTCAAGACTGCTGACTGGTATATTTCTAGGTCTCTTTGCATGGCTGCCTGCACTCACTGCACACTGCTCATGGATATTTATGATTTATCATTTCATGTTTATGGTCTACTGTTTTATTGTTGTGTCTCCTGTCACCACAGTCATGGAGTTAGACAAACAAGCGTGTCACTGCACATTATCCTGAGTACAACTGTGTACATGACAGACGAAACTATGACTATTAATTAATGTATTGGTCGGTTAATACAGCTTCATATTTGACGAGAATGGCAGATATATCCCAGTGATGTTTAGCTTAAAGGATCCATGGGCTGCTGGTGTTATGCAGATCTGTGGCACTGCCTAATGGGACAGAGAATGGGCCTGCCGCTGTGAGCCGACCTCCATCGTTTCCCACTCTGACATTGTGTCCCGATTCGAGCCAGGACTGCGCCTCCGTCCAACCTGTGTGCGCGTTAGTATTTTAGAATGTTTTTTTAAAAGCTCCATAAAATCACACATTTTTAAGCACTGTGGATGATGTAGCTACAAGGGCAGGGAAAAATAATTATGAGCCACTTTCACCGAATTGTTAATACCTGCAACGTTTTTAGGTTAACAGTTGGACCCCAAACATGACAGACGGCGTCCGTCTTTTCTGGTTGGCACTTTTTAATATATGTTTCTTTAATAGTAATACTAATAAGTCCAGCCTTGGTTTTACTGGTGTATAATAGGTTGTAATTATATAGTTCCGTTATTTTTAATATTATTGCCAACATTATACATTAAAAAATGGTCAATGGTCAGTGAAGCAATATTGGTTTTGTAAAATTCTGGTGTAATTTTTCAACAAGAATTTTACGGCAAAATATCTTATCACCATATAGGCAATAGCCAGAAAATTAATATATATTCAAATGAGGGGGAGTGGCAGTTATTCATCTTGAATCCATTAAGCGCCTTTCATTATTTATATTTTTATATTCTGCCCATTGATTTATAATATGAGGATTTAATCTGCTGAGGCAGGAGCATAAACTCAGAGAGGAAAGCGAGGAATCGGACCCGATCCAGGCCGCCCCGTGCCGTCGCTACGTCCCGGTCCATCTTCAGGCTCCTCCTCCATCACAGAAGGTCGCCGCGTCCTTGTGGCTGGTCTAACAAAACCAGCATAAAACCATTCTCGCAAAACAATTCGCTCTTGAGCAAGGTCCTTAACCCCCTGAAAAACGCTCCAGGGGCACTGGATAAATGACTGACCCTGCGCTCAGACCCCAAGCTGCACCCTCACCTATGTATGTGTGTTTGGGTCTAAAAAAAGCTGAGCATTATGGGTTATGTGGAAAAAACACACTCCAATACGCCGTACTCCTGTTTGTACAAACGGCATATAAGGAATAAATGAATCATTTCAAAAGCTTCTGTACCAAACCCATGAATTGAAAATCCCCTGTGCCAGTGCCCAAATAATACATTTAAAATAAATTTTAAAGGAATTAATCTGAGCTAATAAGCTGAATATGAACTCAATATTACACAAATACGCAATATTAAATACAGAATATTAAATAAACGAGCCACCCATTCTCAGAGGTGAGCGCTTTATTATTTAGTGAACGTCTAAGCATTTTTCTACATAAATATCAACCACATGAATCAATAGACATGGCCGCAGATGGAGAGGACAGGAGAGCTGCATGAAGCCCCACGGCGTTTTACACTTTCACGACAGTGGAGAAGTTTCGTGTCAACGTCGTTTTTCTGAAAAAAGGATGTAGATTCAGTCCCTAGAAATTGTCAAACGAGCCCTCAAGTACATTCAGGCATTACATGTGGTGTGGCCCACAGAGAAAGCATATATAACAATATGTACATAATGGTCAGTTTGTGGATCACCGCCATTGGACTTAGCTGTAAGAAAAGAAAAGAAACACTCAATCTCTGATTTACTGTGTGCGGGTTATGGTAACGAGACTCAAATTAAGTTCAGATTTAAGTCTTAATCGTAAATGTTCCCAAAATGGGTGTATAAGATGGGAATGCATAGACTGTGACTGTCCATAACCTCAGAAACACAGCTGTGTTCATTTTACAGCAGGTATGGGAGGTGAAAATGCAATTATTCAATAATCTGTTTCATAATTTTCATGTCTTCCTGGTAAAAAATTTGATCACAAACCTCCTTTGATTTAGCGTCTATCTGCTTTTAAACCATGCCGGTATAATGCTCCCACGACAGAAATCACACCACGATAGACAGAACGGTCAACAGGACTCTACCTCCCTATAAAAACCAAGCTACACTCCCACCAAACGCCGGAAGCTTTTCTGCTATGTAATTGTACCTACATTGTTACATCTCATGCCATGATTGGCCAAATATGGGTTACAGCAAGCATCACTGGGTATCACCAAGCATCCTACCACAGGCCAGGACATTCAAGAACGTTTCCTACTTGCACAGCTCTTTATGCAATATGTGTGCTCCATCACCCTCTGACCTGCCCCTTTGCGGTAATTAGCATCCTGTGCCCTGATGCCTGTCCCCGGAAGGTGGCTTTGCTGCAATCTGCAGTCGCAACGATAATAATCAATCCAACCTCCTAAATTTATACTCCCTCAAGGCACCAAACAGAAAATGTTAAAAATGGTCACAGATCTGCTGTGGAAACACACAGCCTTAAAGGGCAGTCGAAACATTTTTTGTCTGTTCAAAATAAAATCAATCAGATATAAGAGCCACAAATCAGATAGGTTTTATTACTGCAGTAGAAGGAATCTGCACTTCCCAGGAACTGAAGATAAATTATTTCTCTCTATATTTGTTTTTAAGTAGACCTACAAGTGGCTTCAGGTTTATGTTCTGTTTTTCAGACAACGGTGAACCCATTAATTGAAAATATTCTCAGATTCTTAAGATTTTGTTCAAAGAAACACATTACCTGATTCTTTTTGGAGGGCTGGGGGCTCAGTAATACTCTATACAGGTCTTAAGCAGGCAATTTAACTTGTTTATTGGTTTGCTCTCAAAACTGTGTGGACGGTGTAATATTTACATCCAGACTTAGTGCAATATTACCAGGTCAGCTGTCATAAATCTGTGCTTATAGCTCGCCCACCCACACCAGCGTGTTGCTTTTGAGGACGTCGGTTATCTCACAGTTGAGCTTGTTCAGTCTCCCATCCAGGATGAAGAGCGATTCCCTTGAGGGTGTTATCAGGTACTGTCCGAAGAGGCCGCTGTCCACGATGACGCGATTTTGCCGGCTCCAGGGCCACTCTCCTGCCTTCATGGGCTCCTTCACACCTTTGATCATCTTCACTTTGCCAGTGTTGAGCTCCACATACAGGACGTCAGTCTGGAGGCCCGAGCTGGCAAATACGTTGTACTGGTGGACCTCCGTGAAGGACGTCTGGAATGCCACGTGCGAGATGTGCAAGTTGGTGTGAATGTCGAAGGGCTCCTGGATCTCGCCCCGTGCCGTAATTGGCTGGATCCTCATGAGGCCATCCACGTCGTCCACACTGACGAGGTACCGGTCGTCCGGTGACACGTAGGGAGTGCCGGTGACTCCCCTGTTATACCCAACGACGGAGTCCGTCACACCATCCACGATGAGCTGCGCCGAGCCTGATCCGGACACGTCCGGCTGGCACTTGACGAAGTAGTGCCCCCCTATATGTGTGTACGCCAGGGATGTCGGCACACAGCTGAACTCCACCAGGCTAATGGTCTTCACGTAGGACGCCGTCTCAAGGTCCATCTTGTGAAGCGCGGCTTCGTCCTTGTGCAGAATAATCCCAAACCTAACAAAACAGTGGGCGGTGAAAAATGTATTCCTATTTCATCAAAACAGACACGTTTCCACCGATAAAGACGCCATTAAAGAGTAGCCTGGTGGGCAAATGCTACATCTGTTAATGCATCTAAGAGCTCAGACCTTTTATTCTTCAAAGCTTGTCTTTGATTTGGCGCAACATATTTTATTAAAAACAAAATAAAATGCAGTCATATCCGGTGGGACAGTGGAAGATCCACATGCATGCAGCCTTCCTGGCCCGAAACAAGGAGGAAAGAACCAAAGTGGGTTGGAAAAAAAATTAAATTGACACCAAGTATACATGTGGGGAAAGTGCATTTAATAGAGCAGTGCTGGGAGGACTACTGGGAGATGACAAGAGGCTCTGTAATGAGGGGGAGCGAAGGAATGGAGCCGGCCACCGGCAGCAAGTCAACAACGAGTTGACCCCATCATAGAGCCTCGGTCAAACCACGGAGCGGGGGTGGAGGGGGTGAGATGTATTGTTATTGTGCAGAGTGGAGATGTATCTCTGCTGAAGGTGAAGGTGAGGGGCAGATTGCTAAAAGAAAGAATACATAAAACATAAATTAAATGATGTGAAACAAGCAAAGATGAAGCAGCAGGTTGACTATGAATATACGGTGAGTGCGAGCACACCCCCATTTAAAGCTGGGGATCAGCTACTCCCCGCAGCTCCACGTAGCCTGGAGCGACTTACCGCCAGGGATATTTTTGGACTGTCTTCATCTTTGATTAATATCTGTCTTTCTTGGGAAATATACAAGTCGTACAAGAGGTTGTTGCCAGTTAATTGAAATCCCACAGACACACATCCGTTCCAGAAACTAATTTGTTTGTGCTGTTTTGTGACTGTTCTGTGGTGTCAGGTTGCTTTTTTATTATTATTCAATTAAAGATTTTGTTTCTGCCTTCGTGGCTGTGAATTACACTGAAGACGCAGAGGGAACATAACGACATTCTTCGTCAGTGATGCCATTTTATTCCAATGAGATTAAAATTAAAATGTTTCACGTAAGCATTTTGTCAATCCATACTCATCCAGGTTTGCAAAAATCCGGCAGGAAGGACGTACATTAAATATGCAGCACAGAAATAAACAAAATGCCAAGGTGAAGGCCAAAGGGCCGCGTGACAGCTAGGCGTTTAACGGAGCCGCGGCTCGTCGCTGTGTCCGAATGGGCTGTTTTATCGGCGGTTTCACAGGGATGGGATTACAGACCGGCCGATCCAAGCCCCGCCATCCTGAGTACAACCTCGGGCCAGCAGAGTCCCTGAAGGCTCCTGTGGTGGGCAGCAGTGTGCGCGATGAATCGAAAGCTTTCCTGGCCATTCCCGCTGTGGAATACTAATACGGACTGTGAGGCAGGCCCTCCCGCCTCAGCTACCAATTTGGGTTTGGGGGAACATCAGCGCTCCCTATGATATAGGCGCCGGTCTCAGCTGCGGGAAACGCAGGGCTAACGATACCAGGCCTGGAGAGTATCGATCGGTGCCGTGGGTCCGAACCGCCCCAGTCCACCACAGTCCAGACTGTACAGGCTCACAGGGTGTTTTGCATTCGGATTTATACCTGAAACGCTACGCTACACTGAAGTGAGAGCCAAAAATGGACGAATTTCAATGAGCTGTACCAGTCCACACTGCCCACGTGATTTCAGATGACACTAATGTGACAAAGGCTAACGCTAAATCATTACGTGCATCGTGCAGGTAGCTGTCTGCATCTGTCACGTGTAAAACAACTATGCTATTCCGAACACCAATATGACTCATTCTAAAGGTTTGAAAAGAGGGATAAAAATTTTTGAAACAATCCCTATAAAGTTTCCAGCGTGGACCATCACCAAAAACGACGCTAATAAATACATATATATAATATTGTTTATTGAACCATCTCATTTAATCATTTAAGTTGTGGTGGGTGGAGAACATTGTCGGCAGGTCAGACTTGTGGTTTTGGGAGTGTTGAATTGTAAAGTAAGCCTGCCTTAGGCAATGGAATTGGTTTGGCCAACAGAACCGTGTAACATTGGAATTGGAAAGGGGGTCATAATTTATTATGGTAGGAGATTTCGGGCGGCGCAGGGGCCGGACTTACACACAGGGCTGACCAGAGGGCCACTGACCCCAGCTGAAGGTGCCCCACCGTCACTCACTGATTCCAAACATATCATTGGCTAATGATCAGGTTGGCCCCTCTGTATGAATTATGATCTTCTATACCTCCTGCTTTAAAAAAGTCATAGAATCACCACAAATCAAACACAAAGAAATGTGAGACAGGCATCACAAGCACTAGCACAAGCATGGCCATGGCAAGGGCCCCCAGTGGAACACAATGTATCAATGAACACATGTTGAATGGAGAGGTGGGTCCAATCAACGCGCAAAATCCCAGTCATGTGACCTTCTCTCATGACAACCACCCGCCCCCCAAGAAACAAAAGACAACAATTCATGTAAACCTGGACTTGCTAAATTTGTCAACTCTGGCTAGATCCTTCAAGAACATCTCAGAGGTATGTGATAGGCGCCCACTTTAAGTAGAACACAGTGGAGTCCAAAAATCAGGGTGTTCTAGAACTTTAAACATCTTGCATGCCAGTGGATTGAGCCTATCTGGGGCCTGTCAAAGTGCGGCACGGAATCAATCTGTCCTGCATATGTTTAGCTTCCATGCCAATAGAGAGGTTCAGTGAGGGCGCCCCCACACACTGCCCGCTACACCTCCCCTGACACCGTACTCATACCCCGCCAGACGGCATGGACGTCAAACGTGGGTCTGAGCGACTCGCTTACCTGACGTGATTAATGACAAGCGTAGTAGCGGGGATGAAGAAGTCGTCTACCCTGTCGAAGCGCCGGCCGAGGGGCTGTGTGTGGACCGTGTGGTGTGACACGCTCCCGCTGGCCTGAGTGATCACCTACACACCAGCAGCAGACAACACATTCAACAGCGGCCCATGAATAATTCCCATTGACGCCCAGCTCTGTCTTATTCGGGTGGATTCTAGAGCACGTTCTGGTCTATTTGTGAGTCTATAGGTCTGTATCCACTGCGGATTTCCCCTCTCTGCCTCAAGCAAAGACTTTAAAAGAAAGAGCTGTTACAGTCAATTTCGACAAACTCTGGGAAAGCCTCCTACAGTCAACGGCAGACCTCCACCAGTCTGTGGCAGCCTGAAAACAACCTGAACCGCCTGTGGGACAAACAGCTACAGCCTTCATTAAGCTCTTATTAACTGTTAAAAAAAGACCTTCCTCATTACTCATTACTGAATTCAATCCAGACAGCACAGGCCAAATGGGGTCTTCTGTAAGTGCAGCGGGAGAGCACTGATGATGCAGTCTGCCCTCACATCGCCATGAGGCCATGCAGTGGAGTATGTTCCACTTGTGTTTTCTTGATTTCCTCTGATGATCCTCCCAAGTTCCCTAGTGTGTAATTGTGTTTGTGCCCAGTGATGGACTGGCATCCCGTCCAGGGGGTGCCCCTGCCCCGTGCCCTGTGATGGATAGGCTGCAGGCTTCCCTAGACCCTGCCCTTGATATGTTGCTATGGCAAACTGATGCCCATGATATGAGTACATAATGTATTGTAGATATAATGCTGCTTCGTATGAGGCTGCTGGGTGTGTCAGCTTTACCTGCAGGGTGGGGCTGGACTTCTGCACGTCCCCCCAGCTGTGCACCCACACCTGGTCGTGGGATTTGTCGTAGTGCAGCTTCACAGGCACTGGGTCAGTGCTCACAGCCTGCAGCACAGAAACAAGCTCAGCTTATATGATAAAGCGAATTCCGTATCATCATCGCTGTCCAATGGAGATGTCATATGTCCATATTTTGACGATTGTGACTTTTTATTACAGATACAATACAGCCACTCTCCTCTATCGGCTGATAGTGCTTGACATGTCAATGACGGATGAAAAGATGTTTTATGATGTCTATTGAACTATTATTAATATTTAAGCTAGTTAATATTTGTATTCATAATGGACATTTGGAGATCAATAAAGGACACAGGGATCAATAAAGTATCATTATTGATTACCTTATATTGTTAATTTTAATAGCTAGCTAATTAACATCACTGTTAATTGTGAATATAAAGTGGGATTCATTTGTATCTCGTTGTCATATTTCCTTCTTGATAACCATCCATTTAAAGTCCATTTAAAACATGAAACCGTTCACTGGCGGCTTTGTTAAGATAAAGGTGTTCCAATGTGTTGTTTTAGCTTAATATTGTAGTTTCTGAGAAAATGTGATTTGTCACACTCTTGAAATGGATTATTGGAGATACGTGTTTTTCACTGGACAGCAAAAATATGCATAATAAATAGCATTTACATACCAGGCTGTCTGCAGTGATATGAATGCTAGATATATGCCCATAGCTCCCACCAGGGAAGTAGACCAAAATTCTGGGCCCCCGAAAAAATGTAACCTTGGATCCCCGTTACGTGATTGTATAATTTTATGTATTGAGGACCCCTGTAAAGTGTTGGGCCCCGAAATCCGCCAGGGTTCCCAAGCTCCTGCGGAGCCTCTGCCTCTCAATACCATGACATTTATCCCCCGCTGCCCTCAGCACCCACCCTGCTGTCCTACTTCTGTGTCATTGTATATCGTGTTTATATTGTATATATTGTATGTACGTTATTGTGCCCTATTCTTTTCTTTGCTAGCACTTGTTCTTTTACGTTACATGTTTACGTCTGCGGGGAGGTATGCCAGCGAGTACTTCACTGTACTTGTACAAATGACAAAAACACTTTTGAATCCTTGAGACGTTGAATCTTAAAAAACTGAAAATGCCAGTTATACATTTTCATGTTCAGGAGGCCCCAGCTGACACCAGTGCCATCTCCATGGCCGTGGGGACAGCACTGCCTCTATGTTAAGTGCAAGGGAAACACTCTACCTCCTCTTATCTTCCTAGGAGCTTCTCAGTAGACGTATCGGCCTGCCTGTTATCTGCTTCCCACTACCACAGGCCTCGTTTTGCGCTTATAAATCTCTGAAATCGGCCGTTGGCAGTGCTTGCTGGTTTCCCGCCCATTCCCCTAATTCCTGGGCAGCCCCTGTGTCTGCGAGACGCTATATGGGACCACATCTCAAATCCACAGAGAGAATTAGGTTTAAAAAAAAAAACTCGGTGTGGTCTCCATGACAACCAGCAGTAACTCTGCAGATAAACCATAAATTGCACACTAACGTTCCCTTTGTAGTACATTTCTTCATTAGTGCATTTTTTCGAGATGACCCCTCCATCGCTGCATTAGGGCTTTACAGTGTCCCTAGCAGATATGACCATTGTTTCGCTGTCCTCCTCTAATTGTGTCATACTTTGTTCACAACATTTACTGATGTTTCTGCATATTCTAAAACAGAACAATTCATATGTGACCGAATAAACCTCCATTCAGGCAGCGAACGATCGTTTCAGAGATACACCTCCAGTTTTACACCTTTCTAAACAAAAAAAAGCTATTACATTTTCCGCCAAATTACACGCATGTGCATTGAGAAGAGCTGTTCCTTATTTCCATTGCTAAATTGTTTCCGTTTAATTGACTCCCTTGGCATATTGGCAACGAGATTGAACATTTCTGTGAAAGGAAGCCACAGAACACAGCATATTCACACTCTAAAATGATAAATTAATATTAGTTTTGAGAATCAAAGCAAATATCTGCAAATCAACCTGCCAGGGGGGACAGATGTATGAAATTTTTATTTATATGTCCCTGACTCATTTTCATAGATAAAACAAACACCATCTATCTCCAGTGAACACATAATCACATTTGTATATAGAGTCCAAGCAAACACATCCTCATACACTTGTTTCCTTAATGTGCATAATTGATTATATTCCCTGGTGATAAAAACAGTAAAGCTTTAGTACTACATAAATCATTGTCATTCTTTCAACATCCCTTAACACATTCTGTACATCTTCTAAAATAATCACCCTCTACATATGATAACATTTTCTTTGTTCCCTTGACTATCTCAACCCACAAACATCTGGTTTCATTGAAGACTTGAGACTCTGGGGCATGAATGTCCGACCGACAGGTCCAGTAACACGAAGACCAAGAATCCTGAAAGGAGTAAGTAAGCAGAGGAGAGGCAGACCGAGTGAGATGCGTGCTTCGTTAGTGCGGGATCAGGTGTCTAATGAGGAGCGGCTAATCTAACGTAACAGAGCCAAACCTCCAGGTGACCTGCTAATGACTACTCCACCGTCGCCGGAGCAACAAGCCGTGGCAACAAGCCGTGGCAACAAGCCGTGGCAACGATCCCTTGGCGACCCCGGGGAGCCTCTCTGGCCCGGAACTAAAAATTTGCGCCTCAGCGGTGCTCGTATGGGTTTCTCCACACAGAGGTAAACAAGACATTTTCACCCGGTTCCCCCGGGAGGTTCCTGTGCTCCGAGACAAACAAACACGTGCGTCGGCTTTCACCTAGACCCGACGACTGTATCACCCGCAGACTTTGTCTTGGTACAACCTAAAGTAGCCAGGCAGGAAGGTGGCGGAAAAAAACATGGCCGTGTTCGAACCAAAAATCATAACGGAATATGTGACCCTATGTAGTCGGGTAGGAAGGTGCCGGAAAAGATCCAAAAACAGAAGCAAGGAAAATACTGGGAAAACAGCAGGAAAGCTTAGATAAAATGACTCTCGATAGGTGAAATGGAAATAATGAAAAAGATCAATCCTTTCTCTTTACTAATGAAGACAAATACAGAACTGGTGACCTGTACAGCCTTCTGCGACTGGACGTCTATGATCAGCACTCTGTTCAGGGTCGGCTGGGAGACGTAGATGTACTTGTTCTTGACGTTGATGGCAGAAGCCCACACACAGCTCTGTGTCATGTCGCCATCAGATTTGGGGCAGACTTCCTCCTGGGGACACAAGCACATGCAGAAAAGCAGTAACAGATAAATATGGACGTCTCTGGAGAAGTACAAAAACAAAACCGGGGGGAAATGAAAGGCAGGAGAATAATTTAGTAGACGTTAAAAAAAAAAAAAAATGCCCGACAGTTTGAAGAATGCCTTGTGTCTCACTTGGGAAAGGGCCCTTAAGCTGTATATTCCCCTCGCAGTAATTCACAGGAAGACGGAGCGCCCGCGTCTCTCTGCCAGACCAGCCATATGGAAACAATATGAGGCTGACCCTCGGCCAAAGATAGAGAGTCAGGGAGGTGATGAGATCTCGCCCATCTGATGTTAAAAGATGGTGCCAGTGATGAAGCCAAGCCTTTCCAGCGACGCTTATATATCCATGATGAGACCATAATCACCTCTGTGGGTGTGGAGTGTAACGCAGCACCTACGGCTGACTTGTGCCAGACTACATAAATATATATAATGTGTTTACTGTATGCATTCATCCGTCTTCCGAACACTTATCCTGGATCAGATTGCAGAGAGGCCTGGAGCCTATCCCTGGCAGCACAGGGCACTGGGCCGGGGTGTACCCTGGACGGGACGCCAGTCCATCAAAGGGTACATACACACACACACACACACACACACACACACAC
>JAAGVU020000015.1:4189212-4209751 GCA_011763525.2 Mormyrus iriodes | reverse complement strand
AGTCAGCATGTCGGATGTCCGAGTGATGATGCAGGGTACCAGTGATGGTGGAGGGTACCGGTGATGATACAGGGTACTGGTGATAGTACAGGGTACCAGGGAACCTAAGCTCTAGCTGGACAGGACAGGGGCTGGAGAAGGAGTAGATTTAAAATTTTCTACGATGCCATTTGTGGAGAATCGACGGCAGGTACCGGACTTGTGCCTTTCCAAGATGAAGCAAGAGGACAGTCAAGAACGGTCCGTCATATTCTGAGGAGTCCGCAAGGCCCGGAATTCGGGAAAGGCAATGCCGGATGGAGATTTCCCCACTTGCTACCACACTGTTGTTCATTGCTAAGGTTGGTACTGTCAGTACCTAACCCTAACCAATAATCTACGAAGTGTTCAGTTGCAAACACAAGGTATCACAGATGCCGTTTGGCTTAGATCCGTTTGGCCATTTAGCCTGTAACAGAGTAACCACAGACACCATTACCGCTCTGTTTCGTGCCAAGAAATATTGCCAAGGCAATATAGTGTCCTGTGACATAGATTTTAAGTGTAAAAAGGTCCCAGGCAAGTACTACTCATTCGACGAGAAAGTAAGCCTTACTACATACTTGTTTTCCGCGCTGAATCCTCAACAAACAGAGAGGAGATGTCTTCATCCACTCCCGCTTCGTTCTTGGCGATGCAGGTGTATGCACCAGTGTCCTCAAAGTGAACGTTGCTCACGTGGACCTCACTCCCATTGGCTGACCCGACAGAGCAAGGAAAAGCACACGCACTCCAACGTTAGTGAGGGGAGAAGGTGCATGCAGTGCTGAAGGAGCATTAGCAGCATTCGCATTACCAGAATTCGCATTTGCAGCATTTGCATTAGCAGCATTAGCATTAGCGGCATTCGCAGCATTAGCATTCACAGCATTAGCATTCACAGCATTAGCTTTAGTAGCATTAGCTGCATTACAATTACAAACATTATCAATAAAGGATGAAAACAAAGATGTCCTAAACATCAGTCCATCGCTCAGTAACTATGTTTTGGGTCATTATACCAACATACAACCAGTTCCTTACTGGTGTCCTTCTTCCAGGGAGCAAAGGACTTAAGGCAGCCAGAAAAAAACTTAATTTTCCCACTACAGAAACATGCTTGGGACACGCTTGTGCCATTCCTTGCATATCAGAGTTAAGTTATTCATACATCAAAGAGCTTCTGCAGCTGTGGAATTGGACCGGATAAAGCCTCTGGTGCATAAAGTATATTTGTTATGTTAAAATCGCCATTTAGTGACGAATTATTCCCATGCTTCACATGCTAATCGTAACAGCAGGAAAGACGAGTTCCAGATCGCATGCATAAACGATACAGTGAGTGCTGCTTGAAGCCTATGTGGGGCCCTACGCCAGCTTCACCGCTGCCACTCCCCCCCTCTGAGATGAAGTGAAATCAGCTGGCTAAGTCAGCGCCCCCTCAGAAGATGGCGCCCTAGGCGGCTGCCTATGTCACTTATTGTGTTGACTAGCACTGGTGAGAGCGAAAAGGAGACTCGCCGGCATTTAATGAGGCTACCTTGCAGGCTGAGCTGCTTGGAGAGCTTGCTGGTGATGTCCATGCCATTCTTCATCCACGCCAGCCGTGGGTTGGGGATCCCCTCGGCATGGCAGCGCAGGCTGGCCGTGACTCCCGGCTCCCTCACCTGGCTCTGCGGGTATACCTGGATAACTGGGGGCACTGCGTGACCCCCCCCCCCCACCCCAGAAAGGCGACGCATGTAAGGATGTGCTGAAGACACGGGAGAGCAGAGCCACAGTGCCAAAATGCTGTGTCTCTTCCTACTCAGCGAAATCAGAAATCAGTATATACTGAAAGGGTATGTGTGCTGTTAGCAATGTTTTCATTGCATTTCATTTACATTGTATGAACACTGAATACTTTATATATATATATATATATGCTATTTACGCAACTTCCATTTGCATAATTGCCATTTGCACAAAAGACATTTGACTGTTTTTACCATAGTGGTACATCATTTTCACAGCTCTTATTTATTTTTTTGTAAATGGAGTTTAAATTGAGTACAATCACCCTTCCAAGGATTTATTCCTTTCTCTGCTACTGGACAAAGACTAAAGTAAAGAGGTTAAACCTCTTTCAATCTAACGTTTAATTAGATATTAAGTGATTAGTGATTCATGGAGTGAAACAGCATTGAACAATAGCACGTGCTTATAGGCAGTAAGGTGGTAAGAGCTGAATCTCTTGCATAAAGTATGCGTCCTCCAGTGTACAAGATTCTTCACATGAGTGACTGATTAATAGTCAATGTTCTGGGCTGGTAGATGTCTTATGTTAGCTACCAACTCTCAGAAAAAGAAACATCCCTCACGCTAAGTAAGGTTTGTTTCGGCCTTATTTGCCCGTGATGGCAGAGGGTATCGTAATTGCCTCAGGACAGCGGAGTTCACACTCAGATCTGTGTTTGCATATTCTTCCCACTAGGGGTGTAATGATTCTCCGAATCCACAGTTTGGTTCATACCTCTGTCCTCAGTGTTTTTCTTTTTGTGGGGGGGGTGAATAATAAAAACAACAATTTGTAACACTAAAGAGGATTACTTTCCATCTTGAGCTAATGACACTAGCCTACATTTTACAGCAGGCGTGATTATGATTGCGCCAAAATAGTCAAATGACAGACACACACTTGGGATACAGAACATTTTTGTTATATTTGCACTAACTTTAAATACAATAATATTTTCATCCTTTACATGTGTTATAGTGTTAATTGTGAAATGAAAAACAATGAAAAACGTAATGAGAGATTTACCAGCCGGTGGTGGGGGGGGGGGGTATATTGTGGTTCTGTCTTCCAGAACATGTTCCACTCTGGAATGTTTGTGTCACTGTTTCGGTCTCTGTTTCAGAACTGTTACATTGTTACTTCCCACATCTGCATTGGTAGCAGACTGGAGAAACAGTCAGACTGGGGAATGTCCAAGCGATATGAGATTTTATAACTCCAGATTCACTGGAAGGGATCTAATACATCCTTTGCAAATGTGCAATTTAATGCAATAGTTAATTAGTACAATGCAAATGTTATTTTACTCCTAAGCGTGGGAGTTGCTTCAATTTGAATCATAATAAGCCTGATACACACGGGACTGATGCCTTTCGTTATCTTGCCAACACCGAGCGCTTCCCCGGTAAACCTCAAGTTCATTCTCCACAGCCATGGCGTCTGAGCTCGTATTTCTAGGGGGACTGTTTACACACGCGTATTCCTCTGCCACCGAAATGCTCCTTCGAAGGATTTGTTTGGGAGAACCGCGGGGGCATCACGAGCAGAGGGCACGGCGGCGCCATCTGCTCTGACGCCGTGCTCAGCCAACCCGACGCAGTGGCACACCGCTACTGAGTCTGCTGCCTTTTGAACGAGAAGCAAACGGAAAATTTCAGAAAAAAAATGCAGCAAAGCACAAAAGAGTCCTGTCTTGAAAAATGTTTGCAGAAAATAACAGCCTTGATTTTTGAACTTAACCCAGCATTCTTTGGCACTGCAGAATAAATATTTGAATTGTAAAATACACTGTTATAAAAAAGGTCCATGGTCATTTGAGTATCAAAACTATGTGTCGAGATGTGCAGTGACGTGGGGAGCTTTGTTGCTACGGACTACATTTCTGAGAAATTCATTTGAGAAGCTGCCGCAGGTTTCCAAGGACCCACAATAAATTCATTAATCTGCACAGGCAGCTGTCATTCACCACCTTTCCCATCAGCAGTAAGGCGTTTGGGGAACAGGGGGTCTTTGTTGGACATAACGGAATGACTGTGTATGAGCAAGCCACCTCTGAGGATCTGGCCTGTCTGCACAAAAGCCTGCAGTCTCTCAAAAGACAAAACCTGTTTTTGCCTCTCAAACCTTACCGGGAAGCTCGAAATCTCGCATCAGATGTCTCTTTTGAGACAGGTTAAACTTTTGAGAAATACTTCTTTGTGCTTTCAAGCACAGACAGCCCTTCCCAGGACCCAAACGTGATCATCGTACTCCTGCTCGTTCATCATGAAAGTCCTCGCTCTTGCCAAGATGGGTGTGAACAAGCCCACATGCAATAGTCCACAGATAGTTCCTATGTAATCCCCCAATAATCTGCGGGCATTGCATGAATACTCAGCCAAATAAGGATTACAAATGCAGTTCTGGATGAAGGTTAAGTGAGGGCCAGGCACAGGGAATACAGATATTCATAGGATGTGATTCTGCCTGAGGACATTCCCCCAAAATAATGTGATCTCGCAGTATTAATAAGATGCATTTTAAAATGATTTTGCCTTTATCTCTCGCTTCTCTAAAAAATCTATTAACTATTAAGAGGTGTCAGCTGAAGATATAAACACAGTTCAGAGAAATTTATCCAAAACGAATAAATTGGCCACTGTCAAGTCTTGGTCTGTTTTTAGAATCAACAGGTGTAAAGCGTTTGGAATACCTCAAAGATGGACCCAACCACTTCCCCTAATAGGACACACGTCAAGGCAGTGCAGATTGTTCATCTTTCATCAATGACTAGACAATGTTTCCAAAGGCTAGCTAATTCATTTTCGGCAAATTAAAATAAGACCCGATCATTGATTACCCCTTAAATTGGCACGAGCTTTAAGGTCACTGTTAATTGAACGGCCGAAAGTCACGATTGGTCGGAAAACTGCAACGACGCTAAGTATTCTTACAGGAAACGACATTCGGTACAAGCTGGCCTGTACATGGTCCAGATTCTGCTGGATTGCTAATGATAGAGCTCCCTTGGCTGCACTTGTGCATTTCTGAATAACAGCTTAGCATTATTTACAGAATAGCCCAGGTGCTAATAGCTTGTTGGTATTAACTTCAGGCGTCTGTAGATCAGAAAGGAGCTTCAGGTACCCCTCTGTGAGCAGCCAATAATGTGCCAATAAAGGGAAGGATTTCTCTATTCTTAATGTAGTAAAATTCGATCCTGTAATAACCGGCCAATAATGTAATAAATTGGTTGAGAAAAGGTTCAGAAAAGGTACTAAATTATTGGCCAGTTACTACATTATCCACTTTTATTACATTAAGAATAGAGAAATTATTATGTTATACCGGCAGTTATTGCATTGATGGCTTCTATAAGGAAGCATAAATTTGTGAACGTCCATCTCCCAGCTCGGTAAACATGCCCAGATTCGCTGGCTTGGTTCCCATGACAGTGGGACCCCCCCCCCACCACTCCCCCACTCCCTCACACACAGATAATCACACCTGAGTCAGTGCTTTATCATATTTCCGCTTACCGGAGGAGCGAGAGCCAGCACGCCGGGCCACGCTGACACCTCACACTTTCAGGATTGTGGTTCGAGTCCCAGCCCAGCACCGTCTGTGCTATCTGCCCGCACACCTAGCGTTCTGTCCATACTCTGACTTCCTTCCGCAAAGAGGAGCTGAAGCTCTGGCCTGCTGGCTGGGACTGGCTCCAAGCCCCACCTCTGACCTTGTGCTCGATATGCAGTTGGGATAAGGAAGAAAGGGCTTCTTCTTTTTAGGCCTTTCTGTTGTGTTGACCTTGTTGCTTCTACCTTTCCTCAAACACTGGAAAACCTACAGCTTCCCCTATAAATCTGCTTTTCTGGGTCACATCCCCAAATGGCCATATGGTTCCTGGGTCACATCCCCAAATGGTCATATGGTTCCTGGGTCACATCCCCAAATGGTCATATGGTTCCTGGCTCACATCCCCAAATGGCCATATGGTTTCTGGGTCACATCCCCAAATGGTCATATAGTTCCTGGCTCACATCCCCAAATGGTCATATGGTTCCTGGGTCACATCCCCAAATGGCCATATGGGTCCTGGGTCACATCCCCAAATGGTCATATGGTTCCTGGCTCACATCCCCAAATGGCTATATGGTTCCTGCCTCACATCCCCAAATGGCCATATGGTTTCTGGGTCACATCCCCAAATGGCCATATGGTTCCTGGGTCACATCCCCAAATGGCCATATGGTTCTGTGGTCATCAGAGCAAATGTCTCTCCTACACCTCCTTTAAATAGTCTGAGCATAAAAATTTCTATAATCTGCATTAAAAGCTTTAAGCTTTCATTCTTCATTACATTAGTTCATTCAGAGGTAGTATTTTTATATATTTTCAGATTTAAGATTCCCAATATTTACACAAGCTGATTTAATAGTTTTGTGCCCATCTGGCCGTAACAGAAACACATTAACCCCCCCCCCCACCCATTAGATGTTTCCAGATTCATAAATATAATAAAGCTTTGTATTTTTGTCAACCCAGACGATCATTAAATTCCATAAAAAAGAGAATAACTCACTTTTGGCTAAATGTAAGTTAAAATGTTTGATTTTGCCAGTTAAATTTGAGTTTGTAATAAGGCTCCACTGTGCTTTGAGGAAACCATTTGCATGACTAATTATTCAGTATTTTTGGTGAAAGTGACCTTGGGAAAAAAATCTAGTTTGGCCGAGTTTTCTGTTTTCCGTTATCGCAGCTGTGGGCACCGATGCCGTGAAGTATACCATGTTATCGTGCATTAGAGGCACATTAGCGGCTACCGTTCACTTGCAGGACGTGTGTCTGTGAAAGCTGGTCGTAACCCCTGGCGTAGCAGCTGTAGTTTCCCATGTGGGTCGTAGTCACTTTGGATATGTAGAGAGAGCCATCGTCTCCAAAGTCCTGGGTGACAAAGAGAGCTCGTCATTGATCCTGCAAACGCCCCGCGAGCGGCATGAATCACACAGGAAATACGCTCGCTAATTAGCATGTTAGCATAAAACTTGTGTCCATCCATTTTCCAGAACCGCTTATTCCATTTCGGGTCGCGGGGGGTCCAGAGCCCATCCCGGAGGCCGCAAGGCAGGGAACAACCCAGGACGGGGCGCCAACCCATCGCCGGGCACACTCACACACATACAAACCTACGGGCAATTTGGCAACTCCAATCAGCCTCAGCATGTTTTTGGACTGTGGGGGGAAACTGGAGTACCCGGAGGAAACCCCACAACGACACGGGGAGAACATGCAAACTCCACACACATAGAACCTGGGCAGAGACGTGAACCCTGATCCCAGAGGTGTGAGGCAACAGTGCTAACCACTGCACCACCGTGCTGCCCCAACTTGTGTCCATTGATTTCGAAATTGATTTTCGAAGCCAGTAAAATTCATAAAAGCCCTTTAGAACTTTCTACACTCAAGTCAAATAACAACTAAAGTACTTAAGAACCAGCAGGCCTGAATTTGAACAGTATTAGTAGATATTTATTCAAAAGTAATGCATTTTTTACTGTTTGACCACAAAAAGGTCCAGCTATTTTAATGTATCATAGTTCTCTCTAAATCCATCGACTAGCCTTAAGTCTCAGTTTTAATTATAATTATTACTTCAGAGTTGAAAAAGTATTGGTGGGAATTGAGGCGTGAATGCAAGTTTAAATGAAGAGCCACGATCAAACACAGCATACCACACAAACACACAAACACAGAGAAACACACAAAGTCACTGTAGTGTGTGTAACACCAGAATGGCAGCATGCTTACCCTGCTGAAAAAAAAACAGTTTGACCAGTTTGAGCTGGTTGGCTAATTTTTGATAGTTGACCAGCTTAAGGTATGTTTCTGCATGGGGGTTTGATGGCTTAGTTGGTCATTCCAGCCTATGACGGTCATTGTAACTGGTTTAGCTGGTCATACTGTACTAGCATGACCAGCTTAATTGGCTGGCCGCACCAGCATGACCGACTGGTCACTCACCCAGCTAAACCATCAAAGAGCAGCAAGAACTGGGACATGACCATCTAAGACCATCTTAGCCCATTTTAAACCAGCTACTAGCACAAGCTAGTTGCAGTATATGCAGCAGGATACAGTCAAGAGCGCCTAGAAACATATAACATAAGGAAACCACAATGTAATATTAAACACAAGATACAATCTTTCTGATCACTCCTGTATACAGTAATGAAGATGAGGTAATCATGCATGCTGAAAAGCATAGAAAAAACATGCATTGTTACATTTACAAATATTATCTATGAAGCTCCTGCATTCATGAGACGTGTGAAGGCTGCACAATTAGATGGCAGGGTATTTGCCCAGGAAATATGAGCATCTATGCTTTCTTCTATGATTAAAGTAAAACTTCCACTTGATTAGTCATCATGGCCCAAAAAAAATAACTTCCGGAAAATCAACAACATTCTCGGTTTTCATGCATACGATTTTCCATACTTCGGTTTTTCATTTCTCTTTTTTTTATCGTTATTTTCCACCTGAAGCACCAGCAGCCAAAAAAGCCGAAGAGGAGAGGCAGGGCTCTTTCGCAGGATTACACGGCACCGCCGTTTCCGCGGGGAGCACCGCCATGGCCGAGTTTGTTCCAATCTTTTGAATAAAAAATGGATGAAGGTAAAATGAAAAGGCGCTGGTGCACCGGGGTGGGACCAGCGGCCGCGTCCCTGGAGACACGGCCGGCCAGAAGCACCTCAGCCTGCTGTCATAGTCGCCCTCAGTTACAGGGCCAGACTCCGCCGATCAGCAGCCTACACTTACACCATGTCATGCCAGCAGATCTGAGAGCCTTAATTAGCTTCATAGACTTTAAAATGCAAATGGTCAGACAGTAAAGCTCCTAGTGGACCTACCTCATGGGGGATCTGTAAAACAAGACAGAGGTATTTGTTTAAACAAGCGCTGACACAGGCCACAGGCACAAATGTACAGATAAATAGTATCAGGCAAACGAGAGAGCACCGGTCACAGCCAAAACGGTAATTTTGTCATTAACCGCAGTGCAGTGTCTTATACAGTGTTTTTGAGTCCCCCCCAAAGGCTGGAGACATCCAGACAGAGCGGCAGGTGGTGATACCCGGTGGGTGTGGCCTGGACAGGAAGGGACAGTCTTGACCCCACTCCTCGTGTCTCCACAAATTTTCTCACTGTAATCTTTACACTATGCAACCCTAATTTAAGTCGACCCATTGAACTTCTCTGTGTTACATTTTTCATCCAGTACAATAAATAATACTTTCAGTTTTTTCAGTACTTCAGGAAATATTTATCCAAATATATAAGAATAACCGTAATTCCCTGCATATATGCTCCTAAAAATACCCCATGAATTGGTTAATGTACAATTGTCTAAGTATCAAATACAAGTAAGAATATTTCATTTTTGGATTCAGAAAGGCGACACATTTTATATATTCCATTTTTAGTTGCATTTGGTGTTCCTTGTGATGTCATAAAGTGCTCCCCGCAGATTACATACACCAGACACAGAAGCGTGATGTCAAATTAAGTGTCACTTTTGATCCGTACTATGCGGTTGCATAAAAGTTCTATCTTTGAAGTACAAGAAACGTACAATAATAATGACATATTTCTTTTCTGATTATTATTGCTGAGTGCCGAACCCCGTGGGAATGAGGTGAGAGACATCGATCACGTGACCTTATGAAAGCGTAACATGTCTCATAAAAACTCAGAGGACCTTTAACATGGCACTCGTGCGGGAGGAGACAATTAAACCTCACTGTTCCCACAAAAAAGACCCTGCAGAATAATATAATGCGACTAGACATTCGGGCTGCATTATCCTAATGGAACTTTTATAAGTTCCTTTTTATCACTGTATGTTTCAATCTTTTGACTTCACAGGCGCCGGAAAGCCCAGACCTAAGAGCGGAGTCACAATGAAAAGCGGGCATCACAGAGTTCAGCAGAATCAGCTACAACGGGCGGAACGCAGCATTGAATATTGGAGATCGTGTGTGAGATATTTTACGAATATGTTTTCTTAAGTACACACTGGGGCATACCTAGAAATTCTGGCCCCCTGACAAAATATCACCTTGGGGCTCTGGCCCAATTTTACATACAATTTTATATATTTAAGGGCCCCTGTGAAGTACTGGGCCCCCTGAATCTGCTAGGGTATCAATGCCCCTCCAACACCCGTAATTACACACATCTATTTAATGAATAATCATCATATGAATATACTTATTTCACGCAAATAATATTAAAAATAATCTCAATTCCCTGCATATATACTCTGAATTTCTTCTAAGTGTTGGTGTCATTAAAAAGTCCTGGTGGTTTGATGCCCCTGGTGTCATTCGGTGTCCTCATTACGGAGAGTAGTTAGTGTAAATCCGGAGTCACAGTGCAATTCGGATTGCCGGCATTGATTTAGTGGCATCATTAGTGCACAATGGATTTGGGGGAATCGCACTGAATTTAATTATTTTCAAAGACGGCTCCATCTCATAAACACACATCCGTCACTTTGTCCTTGTAAAAGCCTGACAGCGGACGGCTTTCTGTCGGAGATGGAATGACTTTATTTCTCAAACAAAGCAACAGTTTAGACTTCAACAGCTGAGATTCACGCACACATGTATATGTATGAAATGGAGATTTATAGATGTGCGTGTGGTTATACATATAAAATACGGGAATATCTCCTGTGTTTGGCTTTCAAGAATTCAACGCAGGGGTATGAATAAATAAACAATTCCTGCCCTACATTTCTACCTTTCTACATGACATATTTGTGGGAAATGAAATGCAAGTGTCAGTTCTCCTCTTTACGTTTGCAGTGAATATAAGTTTTATGAAAATGTATACAGGGTAGCAGGCACGATGCAGTCTCTTCCCTTAATGTGATAACGCGATGTCGGCCAGTGAGAAATGAGTTTCCTACAGGGCACAAGAAACGGAACTTTAATGGGATTTGATATGCCAGTGAATCTGGCATTCGAATAGGTTTCCATATGCAGGTCCTGTTAACGTTTTCTGTTATCGCCCCGGTCTGTTTAAACTTGTGTCGGCACTGAATTACACGCATGTGGTTCACGGATCGTTCCTGCGTGCAGAGGAGCCGCGACTGGACTGCAGCAAAGAGAGCCGAGCGATCCCCTGAGATCTGCCCGATCAAAGGACAATCGAAAGAAGTATCAGTGCGGAGCGGAGGAGAGAGGAGTGTCAGTGCTGGAAAGGCCAGAGCAATTACCGCGGGGGACAGATTAAACAGGAACTGGAAGTATTCGGGTTAATAGGGAAGAGGGCATACATATATGAAGTGTGTTTTCTTTATATATTTCTTTAAATTTCTCACCACCAAACTGGAACGATTGCTTGGTTTCGGAAACGTATACATGAAATGTTGCTAGTAAGATGCCAAGATTTATTGGGCGGTAACAGGCAGCTTGTTCACACACAGCCTCCATCTTCAGCAGTTAGAAAGCGACTCCTTTCTGGATCAGACGTGCTTTGTTGCACAGTCCCCGATGCTTTGGAGACAGGGGAGTGCGAATAGAAACTGCGCCTGGGCGGCAATTACGTTCTATAGCCCTGCTATAGGGGCAGCTCTGGCTAACGGGGTCTGCTGCCGTCTGCCATGAGTAATGGTCTCTGTCCATAATGACTACAGGGGGCGCTGTAGCTGTCACAATACAGCCCTGCTGTTATCACTGAAGAAAGTCCCTTTATTTTATAATATCAAATCTTCTGTATAATTAGGTTTGTAATATCCTGTACATTTTTCTACCACAGTTAGTTTAAGCTACCTTATTTAACAAAATTATTGTCATGAACATTGCAAAAATGATGGGGGCACTGCCACACTCTGTTTCCTTTCTCACACGTATTTGAGCCAGCGGTTGGTGATGATACTGCCATTGGGGTAAAGCACACTGCCCTGTGAAGGCTGTAGTCTGCACTGGCCTTTACTCTGGTGCCAATACTCGCTGTTATATTAGTAACTGTGATATTAGACACTGACCTTTTGTCTCTCCTGCCCGTGGTGACTTAATTAAGCTAAGGCGGAGCTGCTGTGCTTCCCCTTTAGGGGGCGCTGTGTGTCCCGTTCAGTGCATACTGATTCTGTGTGTGGCTTCCTCCCAACAAAACCACTGTCCAGCACTGGTGTGTTAACGTCGGAGTGGTTATCGCTTCCCAGGGGCCCGCTGGCCTTTGGGGGCCTCGTACTGAGCAGAAATGGAGGGACAAGGGGCAGGAGGTGGGAACTGGAACTCTGGGAAGGGGAGCAGAGAGGAACTTAACAAAATGAAGAGGATTCCCGACTCTACTGCAGCAAAGAGAGCCGGACCTCCCCTGGAGATTTGCGCAATCAAAGGACGATCGAAAGAAGGAGTAAGAATGTGGAGGAAACAGACATGCGAAAACCAAATAGGTGAGGGGTCACAAAAAGGGCTACGAGCGAGGGCTGAGCCGCCCGTTTACCACCACTCAAACCGCACATTTGTGTGTGGGCACCCAGGTTTGAGGGCCCCCTGTTGGCCACAAACAGCAACTACATTCGGGAGAGCGGGGGGGGGGGGGGGGGGCTCAAAGGGCCTTTTTGACTTGGGCCCCAGAAATAACAAACTCACCCCTGGTCAGCTGTCAGGGTGTGAGACTGTTTCCAGGGGTGGGCACAAAGGTGAGCTGCCCCTGCCCTAGCTCCCTGGCCGGTCACGATGTATCATTTTACACTGAAAATCACCCTCAGCACTTTGATGGAGTCAGCGCCCGTCCCCATGTGGATCACGTTCGCCCCCGCGGCTTTACTCACGCTGACATCCTCCAGACGCAGGTGGTTGAGGATGTGGTCGTTACGCTTCCAGATGATAGGAGGTCTCCGCTGTCCCATGATGGCGCAGGTCAAGACCACACTCTGGCCGACCGTCACCGTGGAGACACTCACTCGCAGCTCATTGGCTAGGCTCAGCTGGAGCACCCCTGCATTGAGCAGAAAGGGACATCGGCATGGTGTGTGTTTGTGTGTGCGTGTGATACTGGGAACATACAAATACTGGAATAAATTAAGAAAGATGTATAAAGAGAAAGAGGATTCATTCAAATATCCATTAAAATGCGTACGATCCCTCCAGTTGTTCCTACCACATATGTTGTACAAAAACTGCCAATATATCACATATCCTCCGGGAATAAATTAGCATAAAATGATAAAACACCATTTACATATCCAAACGAAACAATGCATAACCGGTTTAATAACAATTTTATTAGTACTGTTGACACTCTTTAATACTGACAGTATGACATGCCTTCAAATATTCAGTGCCGCAGGTAAATTCTGCTGCATTCATTTCCATATGTTTATACGAATATATAATGTTCCTATCTGATTCCGTGTTCTTTCTACTCCGGCAGTCCCTTGCTGGGGAAGTTTCTTTGATTTGCCACAGAAATGCCAGCTGGCAGCGGGCGGGCAGCCGGATGGCACACGAACGCAAATAGAACCTGAGTATTTGTCATCGCTGCTCTGCGAATCGACGGAGGTCAGCATGCGGGGTCGCGGCCTTGCGGGGGGCGGAGGGGGCGCAATCTGGCGTGCAGCAAACACGGCGCCTAGACCGTCCCGGGACAAGCGGGCGCCTCCTGCCGGATCCGGCTTAGACAGCGAGCAGCGATCTGCCCTTCAATAACAGCCACTTGCAACTATTATAAATGGGCAGATTTCTGAGGCTCAGGCATCCTGATGTATCAGAGGGATTAAAGAAGATAATGGTTAATAGTTAGGAATTTTAAAAAACGTATTTTTCAATTTGCACCTTGAGCCGGTACAGAACCTTTTTCATTTAATTGTGTTTTTAATGTTTCCTGTGGTTAAATTCCGCATATAGTTCAAGGCGAAGGGAAATTGCTCAATTTGTTCCACTTCTGGAGTCAAACGAACAACGCCAATGAAAAAGCCGAGTCCGGCCAGCAAGCAGAAGGACAGCAAAAAGAACGAGGGATCAGCCTTAGAAAGATGTGTATCTGCTGAAAAGAAAACATCACACAGCTATAGGGATACAGCTAAAGGAATCCGCGAAGCAAGCTAAAATCATGCAAGCGCAACAATAATAACGAGAAATTAATAATTTAATTTCTATTAATTATACTCTCACATTTAGCTGAATTGCATTTTATGGTGAAAATGTCAGAGACGGCCAGGAGCTGGGATAAACGGCTGAGTCAGAAATGAAATTAAGCGAAGAAACGAGGATCGCAGAATCAGTTCATTTGGTTGTTTCATGCAACGCGGATCTATTTTAAAACTCATTTTTAACTATATGATATATCTCTGCTGACACAGGTGGGGATAATAAGGAGCTTTTCCCCACTCCGAGTCGTTACCAATCGCTCCTCCACAATAAAATGTCTCTCTCGGCCTCTTGGGGAGGGTCCCGCTCGCTCCTGCCTTTACTGGCGGCTGGAGGAGCGGGGAGCGGACGCCTCCTCCGGGGAGCGCCGGCGCAGCTTAGCGCATTTGTACGATTTTGTAAGATGCGAGAGCAAAGGTGCAGCTTTGAGAGCCGCGATCTCTAGGTGGGGGAAGCCGGGGAAGAAGAAAGTAACCCGCTGGGAGAGACAACAATGATACGGAAGGGATGCGTCTCCGTAAATGAGTTATGGTTCGGCATAGTGCGCATATTTAAGGTGCGCTAAAGAACGACGGCGCCTCTCCGGAGACTCAGTGCGTGCATGCGGCACGTCAGCGGATCCACACTTTTTGCCCAGTTGATGGCGGGATGCGGGTTAGCTTTAAAAACACATTTTGGTACAGCCTATGAAGTGAATAAACATGTCAAAGGATTCATCACCGTTAGCGATCCCAGCGAGTGCTTTGGCCATGCAAATGAATTGGAGGGGGAGCACAAAAATGACAAAATGCACAAAAGAGGGAAAAAAACGGACGGCTTGGAAAGCGTATGTGAATTTTTGCTGGGTGGATTTAAACTCTGTATTGCTGACTGCTGTCCACGCCCGGGCGTGCAAACCAGCCTGCTGGGGCAGGTCGAGGATCTACATGCGTGATGGGCCAAATAATACAAAATTTACAGAAAGGTCTAAAAAGGGGGTCGTTGGTGAATAAGCACTCTCAAGTGGGATTTTCAGGGGATAAATCAATCAGTTTCTCTACAAATGAATAACGGTTTTAACGTTACATCGGGCGATTGACACAATACCATTTTAAATAAATCGATTCGCAAGCGTATTGTTCTTTCCCCTATTTGCAAGCCTATTGTTTTTCCGCCTCGCCCTGCTGAAAATACTAATCACAGAACATTTCAGCTCTTCCAGTGTGAGGTCTCACTTTGCAGGCAATTAACTCAAGGCTCCATTATCAGGGACGGCAGAAAGTAATCAAAAGAAATAGATGATCTTGTAGGTGTTCATCACAGTAAAAGGCTTCAAATTTACAATACAAAGTTAAATGCCGTGTTAAATTGTTAGAAACTGTCTATTTATGCCAAATAACTGCACATCTCTGCATGATGATATCGATTTTGATCCTTATATGGATGGCCGGTTTGTATTAATGTACAGTGCAACTGCGCTGTCTGGAGTGAAAATGCCGTTTCCCCGTATAATGGCGTTTAGGGGACATTCCCATCAGCAAACAGCCTGCTCGTAATCCTCATCCTACTGCTGGGCATCCGGCTTCAAAGCCTGCGAAGTGTCTTTGTTGTCTAAATCATAAAATTGTGATGGAACAGATGAACAGCAAACCGATATTGAGGAATAGACCGTAAGTGAGAATGTAGACGGAGATGCGTGGTGAGGGAGCCTGACATTTTACCGTAAACTAAATTAAACACGCCCAGCGCTACCTGGAGCGGCGATAACGTCACAGCCCCGGCATCTGTTTTGTTGGATCCAACTAAAGCCTAAATCTGTCAGATTTTATTAGACATATTAGAAATGGGAACTTTCTTTCTGTTCTTTCTGTTCTGTGGATCTCATTTTAAGGATCCAGGTAAAATAAAATAGAAATGTTTGCTTATATTCTTTCCTTCTCTCCTGACCAGTGGGGTTTGTCTCTTTGGGTTGTAGTTCTGATAAATTAATCAAAACAATGTCCATACTGGCACAGGTTCCAAGCTCACAGTGTTGGTGTGTTGGAAAAGAATTACTGGTAGAATGAATGAATGGATGAATGGCAGTGCATGTATAAGTAAATTGGTTTAAAATTATCAGCCTTGTTTATCTTGACCAGAGGTCGCAAACTACCAGCCTATGGGCCTGAGACAGTTTTATATAGTGTGTTGCATGTTTTTTAATTCATTATTAAATCTTTTGTATTTTGTTCATTTTGCATCTTGTGATTTTAATGCTCTGCATAGACTTGGTTTTCTCATAGATTAGCGGAATATAAACGTTACATTGTTTTTTGCCTAATAAAAATGGCTTGCGTGGAGACGTCCCAGCCAGTGGCCCCCAGGTGATGTGAGTTTGGAGTCCATGATCTACACTGTTGCGATTTTCTCAGTCCATTCTAAGCCACACGTGCTGTGGGGAATGCCCATGTTAGACTGCCCATCATCTGGCATCACGTAACAGCTAACAGTCAAGTTCAGTGTTCTCCTTGCAGTGCTGATGTCCGGCCTGGCCCACAGGCCACGTTCTGAGCTAATGCCTGTTTCAGATAGACAGTCCATTCCCTTAACATTAGGGTGGATCACTCTCCCTGGTCTCAATGGGAACGATGAATCTGAAAAAGGAATGAAGACTTATGACACCGTTTACAACCGTGTCGCAGACAATATCGGATTCTACCAGGTGTTCATGCAGTCCTGCAGACCCTATGATTAGCCAGATACCAGATGATTTGGTTACTTTTAAACAGAAGGCTTACAAACTGGAAAGCACATCGAATGATTCAACACTTCTGAAAAACGTTAAGAAGTGAACACTAGGGAAAAGAGAATAAAAATGCATTTATGTTCTTCCGGGGTCAGTCTCCATCCATTATCAGGACAAATAAATGAGTCAATTCCATATTTGAGTTTGTAAAGGTCCCTCACAGCCCCAAGGACAAACCACAGAGTATGAAAAATGTCCGTTTCTTATGGTCAAGTGATCTCTCCACCATGTTCAGGGCCACAGTTGATGCGCTAGGGATTAACACAGGCAGTAAATGAAGGATGGTGAAGCAAGTGTGAGATAAAACCTTTACTCTGCCAAATCTATCAAATTCCTGTTTGGGGCACCCTTCCTGTCTGATCTATACTGTAATCTTCTGTATCCTTCCAAGTAGGACTTACCATCTGAGCCGATGGTTGCCATTATGGTTTAGGAGCAAACGAATCGGCCCACTAAGGCACAGACTGCAGCTACTCACCAAAATTATTTTCAGATCTAATGTAGTGTAAATCCCCTCCGTGCTCATTCCTTTCATATTGCTAACTAATTACTTAAGTAAACCATACACTAAAGACATTTTCCTTAGTGCTAGTTAAAGGTAACTGTTTATTTATGTAAAAAGAATGAACAATTAATGGAAATTAAGCTATAATTGTCCACAGTGCTGTAGGCTAAACGTTTCAGGCGCCCTTGAGTGTTCATTTCAAGCTCATTATTAAATAATCATGTACGCATTAAGTATTATTTGTGCGCACATGCCATTGTAATTAATCCCGGGTGTCACAATATTTCTTTACGGTTCATGAATAACATTTAGCTTATTTTATGAAATATAAATGTGTTGCTACTTAATATTTAATATTAACATCACTTTAAAAACGACTTCCGAGAGTCTTCCAAGATAATTCTGACTGATTGTGTTTACAGTTGGGAATAGAGGCCTATTTTTTCTGTCGCTTTGTGAAGTTCAGAATTTAGTGCTAATATTTACCTATAATGCAGAGAGCAATCATTAAGAAAGCGTGTTATGTCATTTATTAACCCGATTCACAGACTCGTTAGCAAACATGTTGGTGAACTACGGACTATTCGCTCTGAGTCGTGCATAAACGTAAAAATATTGGGGAAGGGCTTGTCAGACTGCATCGCGGCTGCTCATCCGTCTTTTGTACTCTTTTAATGTTAAAAAATAGCACAATCGCATATAACGCTGGAGGGCAAACGTAGGGATTTTTCCCTTCTCCGAGCTGTCAAGGTTTTCAGCAAGATGACAGCTTCGGGTAGCCGGGCGTCCCCGCAGCGCTGCCCCCGTGCGTCGCGCACCTGCGGGCGCTCCGTCTGCCGCGGCTCCTCCTCATGCACCACCGCGGAAATGCTAATTGTAAACACACTTCGTTAGTAGGTTTTTTTCAGCATGTAGAAAGCCTGGGTAAATGTCAGAGGAGAGTGATTTGGAAATGTCAGAATGAGATGAAAGGCAAGGAACTAACCTGGGATTTCTAACCGTGCGGCTCTGCGTAGCAGAGACGTTTCTGAGTAGTACATTAGATATACGATTTGTTTGGGTTTTTTTTTCTCAAGTTCTAAAGAAACTAAAACATGATATTGAATTAATCATGCTGCCTAAAGTTGTGTTATGAGGATTAGACGTCCCAGAAGGACGAGGAGAATCACGGTGCTTTTCTGTCTGACACAAGAGGCCAATAATTGATTCAGCCAAAGAAATATATGAAACGGATGATTACAATTTTCCAGTCATTAAGGAGCTGGGCTCAACGTCGAAACATCAGCAGTAAAACGCAGGTGTACAGTATAACTGTGAAAACAGTTTGCTGTATAAGGTTATATGATTAAGTGAAATATTCAATATTTTCCGTATTGTTTCCAGTACAATGTTGAAAATTCAGCCTACCATGTAAAAGTGATTTATTAATCAAAAACTTGGTATTTCCAACTGGATGAACACAATCATAAAAAAGGCATCTGAGGTATTTAAAACTTTTTAAATGTCAAAGACATCCGTCTAAGTGCTATATGACACAGAGCGATTTTTAAGGTCTAATGAAAGAATCACCATGTCATGATAACATGTCAAAGAGCACTGGGGGTGGCTACCATCCATCCATCCACCCATCCTTCAAATACTTATTACAGAGGGGCCTGGAACCTATCCTGGGCAGCACGAGGCTGGGTACACCCTGGACGGGGTGCCAGTCCATTACAGGGCATGAGGCTGGGGGACACCCTGGACGGGATGCCAGTCCATCACGGGGCTGGGGGACACCCTGGACGGGATGCCAGTCCATCACGGGGCACGGGGCTGGGGGACACCCTGGACGGGATGCCAGTCCATCACGGGGCACGGGGCTGGGGGACACCCTGGACGGGATGCCAGTCCATCACGGGGCACGGGGCTGGGGTACACCCTGGACGAGATGCCAGTCCATCATGGGGCACGGGGCTGGGGGACACCCTGGACGGGATGCCAGTCCATCACGGGGCACGGGGCTGGGGGGCACCCTGGACGGGATGCCAGTCCATCACGGGGCACGGGGCTGGGGGACACCCTGGACGGGATGCCAGTCCATTACAGGGCATGAGGCTGGGGTACACCCTGGACGGGATGCCAGTCCATCACGGGGCTGGGGTACACCCTGGACGGGGTGCCAGTCCATTACAGGGCATGAGGCTGGGGTACACCCTGGACGGGATGCCAGTCCATCACGGGGCACAGAGCTGGGGTACACCCTGGACGGGATGCCAGTCCATCACGGGGCACAGAGCTGGGGGACACCCTGGATGGGACTTCTAAACGTGTAGCAGGTATGTCAGTTGTCTGCAGCTAACTTTAGGCATACGTCTACTGTGACGCCTCTGCAGCAGTGAGAGCATTACGGAAAAAAAAATAACTTAAAATAAATATTTATCTCTAAATAACTTCCAGGAAAAATTCTCATGTTGTTTTGTTTGTTTTCTGTAATTTTAACAGACTTGTTTTGTTGTTTGTTCATTGTATTCTTTGTAAGCGTCTTTGAGTTCCTGAAAAGCGCTATATAAATAAAATGTATTATTATTATTATTATTATTATTATTATTTAAGATTTATTATCTGGCCATTTTTCCACTATTCACTGGATAGCTTGATAACATCTTTTTTGGTCAAATAATTTTAAACTCAGTGTGCTAAAAGTCCAGTTGATCGAAATTCAACATGGTTGTTTTACTTAGAAAATTACTTTATTACATTTACAAGACATCTTTGTGGGTACCCTGGTAACGTGAAATAAATTCATGGGTGAGTCATTCATGGGAGTAGTGGGGGGGGTGGGGGAGGGTCACTTCCTGCAACACACCTTTTCCTTCTGTGTGAGGTTTCCGAGAGATGATCACATTTTATTGGAAATATTGCACAGAAAATGAACCTGTTTTCTGCTAACGATCACGGAAGATGTGTCTTCGCAAAACAGGATCGTAGAAATTTTCCGGAACTACGTATCCTTGTGTAGGCTCCTGCTTACTACTTGGGTGGGAGCCTGGGTTCACCCCAGGCAGGGGGCCAGTCCCACCCTGACAGCAGAGAGGCACAGAGCGTTTTAGGGGCCATGCTGCACGAAAACAGCAGGTCTTTGACATTGAGAGGAAAGCAGATTGACTGGATGAACATGAAGCAACACAGACACGCAACAAATATGCAGAAATCCAAATCAACCGAAATCAGCACCTAAAATACGCTAAAGCCGAAGCTGCGTAGCTGTGAACATGTGTATATTTTATGTTCATGAGCAAAAAAATTTATGTTAAATTAAGTACATATGAAATACATATTTGTCAGTATAC
>JAAGVU020000015.1:4154134-4171163 GCA_011763525.2 Mormyrus iriodes | reverse complement strand
GTGTGTGTGTGTGTGTGTGTGTGTGTGTGTGTGTGTGTGTGTGTCTGCGTGTGTGTGTGTGTCTGCGTGTGTCTGTGTGTCTGTGTGAGTCTGTGTATCTGTGTGTGTGTGTGTGTGTGTGTGGTGCTTTGCTAGAAGGTATCGCTCTGTATGAACTGCTGAAGGCTTACAAACGCGATAGATATTATGAGAGTCAAGTTAACAAGCCTGTCTGCTAACCATGCAGAATAAAACTGATAATTGCACATAATTACAGTAAAAAGCTGCCCGAGTAAGTTTGTCTCCTACAAAAACCTTATTAAAATACCATGGACTTAACGTTTAAAACTGATTTGTTTAAGAAGCAGAAGGCGCTTTAGCGTCTCCTAAATGAGGAGCGCGCTAATTTAATATTTAGTGTAGTGACTGTCTGTGGCCAACAGAGGGCCCCGTGGCTTGAGTGGGTGGCAAACAAGCTTCAAAAGTCCTTCTTGCGAGTTAAATAAGAAAGACTTTTTAAAAAGCCCTTCAAATAAAGTGCAGACACGTAATGACCATAACCACGAACATAACAATCACAGATTCAGCACCAAGCAGAGGCAGCAGTTGATTGATCTGAGAGGCCTTTGTCTGACTGAAATAGGGGTCTCTGCGTCTATGTCAACGAGACCCGCGTCTCAGTCTGCAGCCGTGTGTCTGCACACTGCCAGGGCACGGCAGAGCAGCCAAGGGCTGCATCTGGGCGATAATTTGAGTCTTGACCATAATCAATCACCAGACTTTGGTAATAAAACAAAGCTGACTGTGACTGGACTGTCTGGCTCACCGGGGATTAGATGGTATCAGCTCGATGGGGGTGTTTTTCTTGGGAAGTGGTTGGGAGGATTTTCCTTTGAGTTCAGGTATTTCGCGTATTCTGAACTGGCTTGTATGTTCATATCGTGATATTTGACTTGGTTGTAACAATAGTTGGTAACACTTTACATTAACTGAGCGTTCATAAGCAGCATGTAAGAAAACCTTAACAACAAACATTATACCATTACACAGCTATGTTTGTTATAATCATATAATGTTTGTTATAATCATATAATGTTTGTTATTAATGTATATTAAGGCTGTTAAGGTATGTTAGGATGTTAAGGAATCGTTAAATACTGCTTATGAATGTTCTACAAATGTAGAATACAGGCATTATCAAGGTGCAGTTAATGTATAGTGTTGTCCAATAATTAAAAGTCCTATTTCATCAGTATATAACATAGTTAGTGTATATAAAAGCTGAACAGAGGAGATGAACGTGTAAGGCTTCTAATAATGTTTTTATATAAAATAAATTCCATTAATTGCATTATTTATATGGCTTTGAGTTAAAAGTGGTTTTCAGCTGAACTGACTCCAGGGAGAATTAACTGCCTTTTCTACTGAGTGCTTACTTGTGTTTTATGTTATTATTCCATTTACATCACCCTCCTGCAGCGGATGCACCAGCCCAGGTTCCTGTTCGCATGGGAAGAATGATCAGTAGAAACATGGCGGTCCTCAGCTTGCTTGCTCTCTGAAGGTCTGGGTTTGGCGGGTTGTCTTGGTGACGCACTCACCTCTGTAGAAGCAGCCCTCGCCGTGGGCCACGGCGATCCTGCGCTGACTGAGGCAGGCAGCGCGGTGCAGCTCACAGTGGCTCATGTACAGCTCGCCGTCGGAGCCACACACGGGCTTATAGTGCGGCCTGCAGCGTCCCACGCACTCGCAGCCGCGCCGGCCGCCTGCCCGCTCCTCCACGCAGCGCTGGCCCAGCCCGCAGAACGTGTTCTCGCACGGCCCAGCAGAGCCAGCGTGACCCAAGAGTCCTGCGGAAGGACAGGGGCATTACTCGAGGGTCACACGACCTCCTCTACATGACACGTCAATAGGATTCTTTTTTCATTTTGTCTCAATGATTCTTATCGTTTTTGTCACGATCAGTTTTAGTTGTTTTTAAAAAGCTGAAGTCTGAACAGATTCAAGATTCAAAAGTCGTTATTGTCATGGTGTTACTTCCCAAACTTGTGCAATCAAAAGTATGAAGCAATGTGTACAAGAGGCAAACGAAATAAAACAAGTTAACTACGTATTAAACAACATATAAACATAGTAAAAAAAATAAATTATAAGGAGACAGACTGTAAACAACAGGATAATAAAGTGCAGGAATGACAAGCATCTATTACAGGTTATTGTACATGTTTGCACAGGTACCTGACACTGCCTGCTAATGGGCTCCCATAGAACAATCCATAAGAGATATATATGATGTCACAGTCTATTACATAGCTGATCGAGGTCAGTGCTCATTTTTAATTTTTTTCACAAATGCCAAGTAGAGATCTAATGGCTCGTGCCCTGGCACCATCAATCCGCGTTTCATTCCGCTGATATTGTCCTCTGACACTCAAATGGACTTTTGATTATTTTCGGCTGGTCGAGGTGAGTCCGGTATGAGCTCCTCCCCGCCATCCTGAAGTCGAAGTCTTCAGTATTTGCTATCCTTAAGGACCATTTGCATAATCGGGGACCCCAGTTCGCTCTGACTTCATATGAAATGTTTTAATTAATGAGTCCTCGTTTTTTTCGCATGGGTGAATGATGATGGAAACCTGAAGACCCTGAATGGACATTAAATTCAGAAGGAGCGCTTCAAATTAAATCTGCATTATTTCTGAGCCGCGGTCCGAGATGCGCTCGTCCCTAATTACCTCAGAGGAAGAGCACCAGAATGAAATATAAAGTAAAGGACAGATGAGTCACGCTGAGCGCTAAAATGACAGCTGGCCCCATGACATCTTCCTCATCATTTCTGGGCGTTTCTGCTTAAGCTAGGCACTGTGCTGAGCATAATGTCCGCAAGGACGGGAAGGAAACAAACAAAATGACAGGGAACGACACGGAGACACTTCCCCAGGAAGCAGAACGGGGCTGCGGGAAACTGCCATCGGACAAAAGGAAGGTGTTACATGTTTTCGTAAATCCCATATTTTCTGCAACCTGTCCTGAAATTACCTAAAATTATACATGGTTAAAAACATATAATAAATAAATGCATATAACTAAAACGTATGAGTCAGTGCATGTCACACTTTTACCATAACAACGTATCTCGATGTAGCTATCCAGATAAATAAGGGCAAAGTGGAACCTTCCTTAATTAAAAGCATTCAATGCAATCTGATGACATTCAATAAACCTGGAAGGTCTTTCCAAGGAAAAGGATATTAAAAATGAATTAAGAAACGCTTTTAATGTGCCACTTGCTGCATTAATCATAACATCATTGAGCACTGTATGACTTCCACATCACTGTTAAACATACTTTTCAAATGACGAGCCCTTTTTTTTAAATTCAGAAAACGCAGGAAATATAATCAGATGCATGTTCTTTTTGTGCTTTTCCACAATAAATATATTCTGCATTACACCCAAACGGATATTTCCAGGTCTTTGTGATGCACATTAGAAGTTGCTCCCAAACCACTGCACCCTAAAGCAGCCTTACCGTTTATTTAATATTGAAATTGATGTCTTTGCCTTGCAGGAAGTGCTGTTTCTCATCCTGCCTTAATAAGTCCGGAGCAGAAGATCTCACTCAAGGATCGAAGCTCTTGATCAACATCTGGCCAGTGGCCATGTGTACCCCCACTAAAACATTAGTATGGGGCCCCTGAGTTTGGGGGCCCCCTCTTGGCCACATACAGTCACTACACTACATATTTCATCAACGGACACCAGGGTTTAGGAGATGTTGAAGCAGCATGTTCTGCTAGCCAGATAGCTAGCTAGGATCTTCTCTACTTGCTGTACTCACTAGCTATTTATCTCCCAAAAATGGCAATCAAAAACAAACACGGCCAGAGCAGTAAAACCATACCAGCACCGAGGCTCCAGCCATCTGCATAGGGACCGTCGCCCCATAGCCTTTGCTTTTAGCTAATGGCATATTAGGATGTTAGTGCCAAAGCATAAAAATATCGAGTGCTTCACTTAACATCTGAAATGGGCATCTCATCACCAAAAGATGTCTCTTGTAGCTGAGCATTCTCCTGGGGAATGTTCAATATTTCATTTTCTATTATCATAAATTTTGCGAAGTATCTTACGGTAATGTCATTTCAATATGCGAGGCACTTGGAGGGGTCTCCAAACCCCCGTAGAGATATTTTCAAATTCAAATGAACCGTTTGTGTGATTTGCAAAACCGAAAGGCCCTAATGGGAGTATTTCTGTCACGGTGACCTTGTTTTTATCCGGAAGAAACCTACAATCGAGCTCCCCAGTTACCCAAAAATTGTGTCATTTCAGACCACTTATATTTTAATTAACTTTATCTGCTAATTGCTGTTACTGAGAACAATAATATGTGTTCACTGTACAGTCGGAAGACTGAATTATGTCAGTGAGATAACAGCAGGGGTAAGTATCATGCGTGATGACATTATAGGACCGAAATGATGTTATTTTGTGTTTTCTTACCACAGTAAAGTCTGCGCTGCCACATTATAAAGCAAGTGTCGTCAGTACTGGTTTTTAAATCCATACCTGCATTTCTTACTGTGATGATGCAATGATCCTCTGTCCTCAGTCACAGCTTTGGAATGAGATCCCAGTGATAAGACACTGAGGAGTCCTGTGATGACGCGAGATGGTAGAACCGTCATGAATTTCTATCCTGGGCACCTGTGCCGTGTGCTTTTAACCGCTCGGTTACTTGCTTCTGATCGTTCCTTTCGGGTTAGTTCTTACTTTATACTTCTTAAGAAGGGCGTGTTTAAACCTCCCAGCCAGTTTGCTGTTTCCGGGGCCCCACTCAAAAAGTCAGCCCCCCTCCCCCCAACCATTTCAAAAACGAAATAAATAGCTAGCAAGTAGATTCAGAAGATGGTAGCTAGCTAGCCGGTTAGCAGAACAGGCTGCTTCAGCATCTCCCACATAATGAGCGCACTAATTTAATATTTAGTGTAGTGACTGTTTGTGGCCAAAAGGGGGCCCCGTGGCTTGAGTGGTGGAAAAAACACATGCATCGTTTGTTTTTTTCAGCTAGTGTCTAATTTTGTGTGTCACGTGTGATTCATGTTACCGGTGGCGTCTTTTGGACAGGTGCCTAAGATTAAATCCAGTACCAGCCTGGGTCTGTTCTTTCATTTTAATCACTCAGCAAAAGAAGGTTTTCGTGTCCTTCCTTCAACAATGTCTGTCTTTTAATAGTGAACCTGCCCCACAGCAGCTGTTCCAAAACCCTGACGTGCACTCGCACGATCCCCACCTCCTGTGGCCTGAGCGTAAGGGCAATGAGGAGGAAACAGACTTACAAACAACGGGGGGGTGGCAGCATTCAATTAGGACACCCCCGAAGCTGTGCATCCAAGAAAGGGGGCAAACGAATGTCGAAACCTGTCTAGTAAACAGAATACAATCACGAATTGCATTTATTATAATTACTAATGTTTAAATAATCACAATGGCGGATTTTAAGAGAAGTAATTTGCATATGATTGCGACCTTATTGTTATGCAAAAGATGAACATATTCAATTCGCATCTGCTAAGCTTTTGGCAAACTACCATTCAGATATGCACAATTAAGAAAAAATCTCTATTTTTTTGTCATGGCTTGAATTATCATTTGATTTGTGGGTTTTCCTAGGAAAAGGTATTTAATCCAAATGCTATAGTCTTCCTGGAAGCCAAGTCCAAAAAGTCCATCTCAGGTGGACATAGAGATTATTACAATGGAAGTCCAACGGGATTGAGAAACCACCCAAAGATCGGTGTGGCTGCAGGGCCCAGAGCTTCCTTAAAGCCCCGAAACTAGCACCAGCATGTGAGATCTACCAGACCTTCCATCCCTGCATTGTGCCTGGTATCACCGTGAACATTTACAATTGCCTCAATACGCCTATCGGTCATTCTGGAGATTAATGCTTTGTTATGTGCTACTGACCTGTTCTTCTGCGGACTGCCCTGCGGGACAACTGCAGCGGCTAATTTTACTGCTAATAATAATCATCATCATCTGCATCATCATCATAATGTGCCAAATTCATCGCGATGCCGCCCTGGATATATAGAAGTAAAAGAAGTGTGTGAATGAAAATGACACAGAGCTACAAATTAGAAATGACCAGGGGAACCACGAAAGGACACAGTTCTCGTTCGGGAATAAGATGAAGCATGGAGATTCCTTTCTTAAATTCTTTGACATTTAAAATAATGTCGAACAAGCTGGATTATTTAATAGCCGGCGGTATTCCCGCTGCACTCCATTTCAAGGCGTCAGAGAAACCCACCTTCCTTAAGGCTACGCGGCTGACTGATATTGTTACCACACAACGGTCCCCTCTCTCGCACTATGCGTCACACGTTCTCCCTCCTGTTTCAGCGGTTGGCAGCCAGAGTGGGCAATTTGGCTACAGAGCAATGCCTAAGTGTCCACATTTAAATGCACCCCTCATACCATCTCCGCGAGCAGGGCTACTCCTCAGGCGCACCACGCCGCCCAACGACGACCGTGAGCTTCTCTCAGAAACCCCCTGTTGTCATTTGTGCGACATAAAGGCGTCTGGCGCGCGACCCGCGTTCATGGCCACCCGGCTACAAATCTGGATTAAAAACTTTATTTAATTGTACCTATTTTACAGTAAGTTGGTGGCATTGGTGGTTTTCAGTGCAACAACTTTCAAATCCCATCCTCAGCCAAATAGTCACATCTCCGAAGGGCCCTTGAGCAAAGCCCGTAACCCCCCCAAAATGCTCCAGGGGCGCCGGATAAATGGGCTGAACCTGAGCACAGACCCCAAGCTTCCCTCTCACCTGTATGTGTGAGTGTGTCTCAAAGGAGAGCATTATGGGATACGCGAAAACTACAGCATTGCAAAGTACCTGAGAAAACTGCAAATACAGCATGGTTTAATTTCAGGTTGCTTAAGGTGTGCATTTGATTGTAAATGCCAAAATATCTGGGCTTTTTTTGCACAAGACGGCAGCATAGAACTAATGATTGAATCTAGGACTGGTGTATACACTACAATCCATGCCCGCATGTATACATGTTTATATACTAGGAGATTATATATAGTGGGGACAACAGGGGAATCGTTCAGATCGTGTCGCTCTTGCTCGTGACCAGCATAGCGTGATTTTCTATATATAGATACTGCCCCAGAAACTGTGTGCTATGCAAACAATGTCTTATAATAGCATATTTGTGGTGTCATCATCGTCAACAGAGACGTGAAAAACGCATGTATTAGCAAAGAAAAGGGGGCTGTTTGCAGAATGGAGAGCGGCCCTCCCCAGCCTGGAGAACACCACCCCCTGCCTCGTATACGCAGGAATCAGCTACGCAGAAGAGGTCCATATCCACTAATAAGCCCGCTGGCCCCACGCGATATTCATTATTCCAGGAATACGGAAGAGAGAAGGACTCACCGCCGCAGTGATTGGGATTCGCGGCACGTCGGGTCGTGCCAGGACCTGCCAGAAAACGGCTTTGCCCCATTACTGCTGGACAAGGTTACAGAAGTCAGCATGGCCTTTCCTTCACAGCATTATGAACTAAATCACTTTTATAAAGTAAAAAGTCCTTTTCTTTACCAGGCTCAGTCACACATTTGTAATGCCTTAGTACAACACAGAATAACACAGGTGAAGCTGATTGGTAGGCCATTCGTTTTTCACTGTGCTCCATCTAGCACAGGTGAAGCTGATTGGTTGGCCATTCATTCTTCACTTGGCTTCATTAATATACAAATAAAAAGCCTGCAGATGGTGTCTAAGTAAATGTGACTGTTTTCATGTTGTAGTAGGTTAACTGTACACCAGCAGCATTTTATTCAGTTGTTTTATAATCTGACCAGAGGTGATTCCATGGATTCTGGGGGCCCGAGGCAAAAAACTGCATGGGGCCCTCCAACTCCCCCTCCCCCGGCAGCGTCAAATTTATTATTTATTGAATTTAATAAAATCAAGTCCTTTATTTTCAGTTTTTTGATAAACAGAATACAGAAATGTAACAGATTTCTCGTGGCAATGTACTATGCAATCAGCCGCCCTGGGGGCCCCTCCCAGCTCGGGACCCCAGGCCACTACCTGCCCTGCCTGTCCAGTCGCTGTGCCTCTGAATCTGACAATGAATCCTGGGGAGGCCTGGAGCCCATCCCAGGCAGCATAGGCAGGGGTGCTGCTAGAGATTTGGGCCCCATGAAAGCGTATCATATTGGGCCCCCAACCCAGACTAATTAACTCGTGTTCCAAATTTTTCAGGGCCCCCTCGAAATCATCGTGACATTCCCCCATTTCACAGCACTCCTAAGAACAGAGCACAAGGCCGGGGAACCCCTGGACGTGATGATGCCAAAGTATTTTAAAATGCTGGGTAATTAACATTTCCACGTTGGGTATTTTGTTACTAGAATGACTGGAAAATCCCTCACGGGCTGAGTGCCAAAACAGCAGCTTGAAGGGTACAGGCTCCTGCCAGACGGACCATAGAGTGAAGTCAAAATAGAAAGAGCAGACCCAAGAACAAGGGTACAGTCACAACAAGGCTCCCAAACCCTTAAAACAAACCTCAGCTTTGTAACTGGATTCCTATATTTACCTTCTCAGCATTCCCCATGTTTCCCACGAGATGCTTCTCTGAGATCCAGATCACCGGGAACTGTATCAGGAGACGGGCAGCCTGAGTTTGAATTAAGGATAAGGTTCCTCAGACTAGAATATGCTGGATAATGCCCTACATGTGGATGGAATGAGTCCATTTAGGTCCAGCTATGATGCATCATTATACACTGGTTAGCTGAATTCTAATGGCCAATGTACAGTATACAATGTACACAGTACATACCGCTATGTTATATAACACTGTCTGGCACAGAGTAGATAAAAAACGTTCCCTTTGCAAATTCTTCTAGTGCCGCATGCAGTAATCATGAAACGGAAGCTGATTTTTATTCAGCATCACCATTAAAATAACAATCAGTGAGATGATTGTCAGAGCCAGACTGGAGGCTGACCGCGATTGCCGGTTCGTGTAAGACCTCACCGAGATCTCACCAAGGTCACGCTGTCTGAACTGAGTAAAGAGTGCATAAATGTCAGCGGGCATATGCTTTGAGTCACGTTGGAAACCCAGTTAATTGATTTAATGTATACTTAATAAAACGCTCATGAAAGTCAAATGAAGTTTTGGTCACACTACACACCACAAAATTGTAATTATTCAAACATGATGCTGGGAAAATTAATGGTGTTAATTAGTTTTATAACATAATCTAGTGAATAATTTATTTTTTTAATATTAAGGTTGCAGGTTGCAAGATAGGCAATGCAGGCAGGGCAGCCGCAGGGTGCAGGCAGTCAGGCCGCTTGCTGGCATGAACAGATACAGTGCAAAGTGCCATATGCTGCGCAAAGTCATTACGTTTCTGCACAGCAGTGCCTCCCAGTCCGGTCCACAGGGACTCATGGACAGTCCACGTTTTTGCTCCCTCTCAGCTCCCAAAATGTGGACTGTCTGGCAGGGAGCTGGGAAGGAGCAAAAACATAGACTGGGTACACGAGAACACAAGTATGGTCAAGTACACATATTGAAAAACAACTAGTGTTCACCTCGTTCAAAATATTATGGAATATACAATGTGGCCCATTTTATAGGAGTGCCCAGAGGGTAAAGTATGAAAGGCCCACCTAGATTTCAAGGTCTAATATGGGGTGCTGCTCATATTCTAACGTGTGAACTTTAATCCCACACAGCCGACAGAGTGTGCAGGAGAACCTGTAAAATAAGGGCACCCAGCCTTCTCAATTGTTACCATAACCATTTAGCAGGAAAGATTTGCACCGTTAAGAAAGAAATCACCACAATGAGAAGTGTCACAGTAATATTAGAATTGTGAGGCTCAAGGAATATTTCAACATAGCTGTTAACTTCGCAAAAGGTTTTTTTTTTCACTTTTATGAGCAAGGTCAGCAGTAAGCTGTTTCAGCTGATCAGTACCTACGATGCATGTGTATGGCGCTGAAATGTAAAGTTCATTCTACCAGTTATGTAATTAAAGTGCATTTTCACTCCACGATGTAAGGTGTCAGGATTCACATTTCCAAAAAAGTGGTTAAGTCAGTTCCTGCTCTTGGGTCCCTGAACCTATATTTCATTGAAACAGACTGAGCCGTGAGTAGGCCTGTCTCTGTATAAGGCACTGATACGGCACATTGTCACACCCAGCACACGACAAGCCACCTCAGGGATGAGAACCCGAGTGCAGCCATGCAGCGGGTGACACCTCAGCACCACACTAGTCCTAATGGACCAGTGTGAGTTTTTTCCGGTGGCTGGAGCGCCAATCCCACCACCAGCTCCCAAACTTCCCTGTAAGCTGGAGGACCCCCTTGCAGACTCTTAATCAAAAATATTGCAGTGATGAACATACACGGAAATTGACTTTGGGATATTTTTCTTTTCTGTGATTGATTCTTTGTCTCCTGAATGTGTTTAGGTGTCATCGCCAGGCCCACTGCACACCCGAACTGTGAAAACTGCCTAACTGTACAGTGTCAGTGTCCGACACGTCAATGCACAGTAATTCCCAGCACGCTTGGATCTGAACCACCTCCATCTCCATGCGTTCTCAGGGCTTGTGAACACAGCCATTACTGCTGCTGTTTTACTTATTATCATCAGTCTGGAAAATGAATCCATTATCTGATGCGGGCGCAGTAAGGCGACATCGCTTTGGTCAGAAACAGTGCGCCCCCCCCCCCCGTGTTTAATGCGAATATTCTACATGTTTCAGATGCCAGCTGCTACTTGCATGCAGGCAGGAGCTGCAGTGCATTCTGGGTAATTTCACATTTTTTTCTCTGCGTGGGTGGGTATGAAGCCCATGGACGGCATTCAGCAGAGACTCCCCAACCAACGTGAGAAGCCCCTATCAATGTACCGGCTCCCAGCAAACGACGACGCCACAGAAAGGACGTCTGCTCCAGGCTGAAACACTGCTTGCCTGTGCCTAATCTGCACACCTGCCCATACTCACGTTAACCTACGGGGTGTAGCTGTACAGAGTTTATTTCTCTTTGTTACTTTAAGAATTTTCCTACATTTTGTGCGGTTCCCCTAAGAGTGCTTTTAAGTCCCATCTCATTCAAACTCTCCTTTTTCCGATTTGGCCTTCATTAAGGCTGTAAAAACTATGAATTTATTTGTGCGACTTAATTACATCTAGCAATTACCTCCAGGCCAATTTGCTTTGGAGTTCCTGCGATGTTCTCTCACAGTTAAAGCAACCGTGAGTGAGCAGGCCTGATCTGTGCGCCGTTTCCGCACTTTGAAATGTTGGTAATTTAGAATATTTTCAAAGCCTTTGTGAGTGAACTTTCAAGGAGACATCAGTTACAGATGGAGTGCAAGAACAGGATGACAAAGACATCAGATACATATTTGAAACAGAAAATTGAATTGATTTAGCTTTACTTTACCTTACTTTTATCGAAACAGGTTAAATGAAAGACTCTGAAAGACATTTTATGTGACCAGATGCGATAGAATTGGAACAGATGTCAGACTAATGTTGATTTAAATAATAATGAAAATATTGGTGTTACTGGCAGACCGATAAATATCATGCACCCTTGTATGTGACGCGCTGCACGTGTCCTTAGCTTGAGGCTTCATTTCAGTGTTATTTATATTTTTCATTAGCTAGACAAGCGCCCTGACGGTGCATGTGATGAAACAAAGCTATCAATGTCACAACTGGCAGGGGAACTCATCATTTATTGCAGTTTTCTGGCACCATTTCTTACACAAACTCAGAAATTTGTCAACTTATAAATCCCCCATCAGGTCATTTTATAAGAAGATTAGAAAGCTTCCTGATTTCATTCTGATTCATGTGTAACAGACAGACACAACATTGTCCGTGTGGTTTGAGGTGCCCCTGTGCGTTATCATTAAAAAAACATCCAGTATGACAAATTTTAAAAACAAAAAGTACATGGCATCAGGTGAACCACTGCCTCTTTTAAGCCATTTAAGCGGCTGGATGATTTACTGCAACAATTCAGGTAAAATGCTCTTTTCCAAGGACACAGTGGTGTGGAATATGGCTGTCTGCTGAGTCCTGAAAAGGCCAGGTGTTATACACGTCTGCAGTGACTGACTGAGCTGCAGAATATTTGCATGATCATCTGCTGAAACATTTTTCGATGTATACACCAAGGGCTTCTGTTAATGTTTAAATGCAAAAAGGTACTTGTACAATTCTACAATCACATATTATAAATTAGGATCAATGCAATTACCTAAATTCATAAAAGCGTGCTCTCTCAGTAGCAGTTTGGGGGCGAGACAAGGAAAGGAACCATGAAATATAATTCATTAGGCCGCCAGGCGACCGCATACAGCTCAGACTACCCTGTGGAGCCGTGTGGAACCATGTGGAACCATGCAGAATGATGCAGAACCACGCTCCACAGGAGCAGCTCATTTATCTAACACTCACAGAGGGCTACCACTGCCTTTTCTGACTCACGGTTTGTCACCAACAGTGATTTTAGAATTTTTTAAGGTTAAAAACTCATACACAGGGATCGACCTTATTTTTAACAAATTACTTGTTTTGAATCGGTGAATGATGGGGGGATTAGGTGGAGACACTCCAGGGGCCAATCAGCTTTCAGCTGGGTTGAGTGCCCCTGTGGCCCTGCCCCTGTATACGCCCCTGCTGGTCACACACACACAACTGGAACACTTGTTTAATTCTTTCACAGCCTCTCTGGAATGCTGGCCTGGAACAGCAGCCCGCTTACACGTATGAGCCCCCCCACAGGGCCGTTTCACTGTCCAATCATGCATATGTGACTGTTCCCTGTCATGCGTCTGCTTCTCGGTGCCTTCCAGCCTGCTCTTTCCATTTGTGCCTGTTTCATGTGGAAATCGTGCCAGGCCCACGGCCAGCCCTCCAACAAAAGCACCGAGCTAACAGTCGGCACATAATATAAACATTTATTTTAACGTTGCATAATCTTCCTTCTGATTCACATTTTTTTTAATTTCATAAGCACAAGGGTTTTATTCACTAGGGCACAGGCTAAAGGTGTCATGAGGATGTGACAGCACAAACTGGGTCAGGGTAATCATGATTTGCTGAACTGTGAATTATCCCATTTGTTAGAGAATTAGATAAAGCTAACCAACTGTTAAGCTACTTCGGCGTGACTCAGTTCCCCAAATACTCCCCCATTAAACATGAGCCCACTTGATGTGAAATCCTTGAATAAACCTCAGTCTGTCTTCCAAAAAACTGAAAGTAATCAATTTTAGCTGGGGTGTGTGTTTGTTCCGATTCTGTGTGGCGGTTACTTTGTCTAATGATCGACATTCTGCATCTGCTATTAAAATGACTGGATTTAAATTGAAATTCCATGTTAACTGTTGTTATATGCAAATTTTTGTTTATACAGCAGATATCGCATACTTCCATCTCAGAGGAGGCATTTCCATAAATTCCATATTTCAATAAAATATTCTAGAACTTCTGTTATTTCAAACTGGCACAATACAATCTCTCTTCTCCTAACCCTAGGTTATTACTGCCTAAAGTAAATGCTAATTTGGGTATGGGTCGCACAATCAACACAGATCTCCTGCATCCACTGTAATGCCTGGTTTATTGTTCCTCTGAGTTATTTCAAGGTCTTTTATTGTTGCTGTGATGTTTTTATACCCCATGACCCCCTCCCACTCTTCCCACCACTAATACAGTGAAAATGGCTTTGTGCCGCTGGTAAACATCGAGCCATTTCAGACGCCCTGTTGCCAGCACGCCTTGCGTAAAAGGCAACATATACTTAGCTACTTGCAAAAACTCTTTTCAAGAAGTTATTTTGAAAAAGGACACACCCCATACATTAAAATGTCAATAAAAGAATTTTACTGTGCCTCAAAGACGACGCTTAACTGTTACGACCAGCTTATGTCCCTCAGGCCACAGTTATGGTCCACACTATATCTTCAGTCACAGCTGTCAGCCACAGGAAGCACCGTCCCTCATATGACTGGATGTACAGGTCAGCTTGTTCCCTGGAAGGAAACTGCAGGAGCGCTTCTTGTGGATTTCTAAGGATCTGAGAGAGAATGCAACACGATTGCAAGGGGACTCCTCTTTGCCAAGGGAAGTGAATTTGTGAGATTCCATGCTAATGGTCTTTCCCTCTCCTCAGTGAACCCTGTAGTCCAGTTGAGGACTACACACAGTAGGCAGGGGCCCGTTTGCTGTTTGTGGGGCCCCATTTAAAAAGTCACTTCAGAGATATGATTACTTTATGGTTGCATATAACGTTAACGTTAGCTAGCAAAGCAGAGTTAGCTAGCAGAGTTAGAGAGTCATAGCTGGTTAGCAGAACATGCTGCTGCAGAATCTCCTGAACAGGGACTGGGTTTATTTAGTGTAGTGACTGTATGTGGCCAACAGGGGGCCCCATGCAAATGTGAGGTTTGGTGGTAAACACCACAGCTGACAGGAGGACATAAACAGTCTCGATATGGACGCCAGATGCGGCTTCTTACTGCCCCAGTGCCAGTCCTGTCAATGCTAAATATCTTTTCAACGTTGTTTCATTTTCTACGACGCTCCAAGAGCCTTGAGAAAGATCCAGCACAATAACTCTAAAAGTGAGCAAACACACAAATTCGCGTTCACCTGAGAGACACTCCACAGACCCTCAGTGTTACCTGAAAAGGGCATTTCAGTCCTGGGCCAAGGTTGACCGTCGTACAACCAGCGGAAGGTGTGGAACATGGCTACTGATGGTAAAATTAATCTTGTTGTTTGCCGAAGCCTGTAATGTTTTGTATCAGTCGCTGTCAGAGCTTATTCATCACGAGGACTGGGGAATGAAATGCTTTTCTTTTTAATTTAAAGGCCGTTTCCCTTCTTATTTGGATCAATGAACTTAATGAAATCTTCATTGCCCGGGCGGTCCGCAGTAATCTCCATGAACGCCAATCTCGCAAAGGCCAGTTTATTTTATAAACCGAATTACCTACGTCAATGCCCTTTAAGGGGACATCAGGAACTGTGTGGATGATTTGTTGCGTCTCCAAAGCTGTACATTAAGAATATTAGTGTTCATCTGAAATTAACATGAATAACTAAGGGATTGAGCAGCAAACATACTGACACACAGGGAGAGACTGAGAAGGGAAAACTCTGATTTACCAACAAACTACTGGCCTGTTACTGCTGTGGACTGCAGGCCCATGCTGTAGTGCAGTAAGGGGCACCTTAGTTAGGGCCCTGGCATTATTACCACAACAGACACAGGGAAAAATGACTGCGTCCCAAAAACTTGCTTACACCTTGAATACATCACAGTCACTCTTCAACACACAACAGTACGGGAGTTTGAAGAACGTCCCTCATTACGCCTCAACTCCACACAATTCGCTTGAAGATACAGTGATACCTTGGAACTCAAGTTTAATTTGTTCCGGAAGGCCAGTCAAGGTGCGATTTGGTCGAGGTCCAAGTCGAATTTCCTCGTAAGAAATAATGTAAATGAATTTAATCCGTTCCAGACCCCCCAATGATGCCTATTTAAACCCACCTACCTAGGTAACTGATGATAAAAAGCATTAACAATCAATATAAACCTAAGACACACATGAAACACACACGTACAAAAGCAATAAGCATGAAATAAACGGCAGTTTATGAGCCCTTTTCCTGTACTGAGGTGAGCTGATGGCACGCTGGACGTGGCAGGTGGAGAGGAGGTGGGGTTAGGGTTAGGGTTCAGGTTAGGGTTAGGGTTAGGGTTATCGTTTGGAACAGGAGACGCATCTCCATCCGTACAAGTCTCAGCAGGAGCGGTCAAGTTCCAAGATTTCGGTAGAGGTACAAGTAAAAAAAATTGGACAGACCCGTTCAACGGTTGAGTTAAGAGGCGTTCGAGTTCTAAGGCCCTACTGTCCTTGCACAGGGCCTATTAGAAAGATCCAAGAGTCTATGTGGAGAAACTGTGTATGTTTTTATATGCTGTAAACTAGCTCATCTGACCAGTTATCTTCATCTGCGTGATGAAACACCACACCTTCTCTTCCTTGACACTGGTAGTTTGGGGTTTCCTGAACCTGTCGGTCTCTGTGGATGCCAGCTTTCATTCCAGCTGAACTCTTAATTAATCAGCTCGGCTAAGAATTTGGTCCACTGACTCTGGTAGTTCAAAAGGCATTACAAAAGAATTTGTTTGCTGTTTAAAATGTTCAGTTCTGGTCCAGTTGTTGTTGAATTGAATCTATTGGCTTGATTGATCCAAACCAAATTCAGTACTAATTAATTCTGTTTTGCTTGTTTTGTAACAGATCAAAAAAAAAAGCATGGACTTGTTTCATTGCAAAATTTACACTTTATGCTCGACATTGATCGATTTATTAGGCTGGTTACTTTGTTTTGAGGGTAACAATTTAAAAATGTACCTTTCAGCCATTACAGGTAGGCCCGCCAACAAAAGCTGATTAGTGTGGATTGAAACATGAAATTCAGTCAATTCAAATCTAATTAATTAAGACTTCATCCCATAAAAAGCCAACCTTCACGATTATACTCGTACTTGACTGAAATGTCTGGAATTAAAGGCACATTTTTAAATTCACATGTTCATATTAAAAAAGTTAGCTAATATTGTAACCTTCCTATGTAAACTTACCTATGAAAATAACACTGGAACTTTATCAAGAAGGAACAAAAAACGAATTGTCTAAGTCGGCAGCCGTGGTGCGGGCTCGAAAATGGCTGGCTGTAAGTACTCCTCTGAGACACACTCCACCGGGGAACAATTAATGTAATTACAGATACTCAGGCTCACCTGCCTCTCAGCCACCTGACTCAGAGGCACGTCCGTAATTACAGCTGCTCGGGCTCACCTGCCTCTCAGCCGCCTGACTCAGAGGCACGTCTGTAATTACAGCTGCTTGGGTTCACCTGCCTTGCAGCTGCCTGACTTGGAGACACATC